>JPFL01000096.1:0-185101 GCA_000733385.1 Paramecium biaurelia
AAGCAGGAGAAATGGTTGAATTCAGTTCAGGAGTCAGAGGTATGGCATTGAATTTAGAAACTGATAATGTTGGTATTGTCGTGTTGGGTAATGACAGGTATAAAATTTAAATTCAATTATTCTAGAGAAATCTAAGAAGGAGATATTGTCAAAAGAACAGGAGCAATTGTTGATGTACCAATTGGTATGGAAATGTAGGGAAGAGTTTTTGATGCACTTGGTAATCCAATTGATGGACATGGTCCAGTCAAAACAAATACAAGAAGAAGAGTTGAATTAAAAGCACCAGGAATTATTCCAAGAAAGAGTGTTCATGAACCAATGTAAACAGGATTAAAGGCTGTTGATTGTTTAGTTCCAATTGGAAGAGGATAAAGAGAATTGATTATTGGTGATAGATAAACAGGAAAGACAGCTATTGCTATTGATACAATTATCAATTAAAAACCAAACTTTGATTCTGGTGACAAGAATAAATAATTATATTGCATTTACGTTGCTATTGGTTAAAAGAGATCAACTGTTGCTAACTTAGTCAAGATTCTTACTTAAGCTGGTGCTATGAAATACACAATTGTGGTTGCAGCCACAGCCTCAGAAGCTGCTCCACTTTAATATTTAGCACCATATTCTGGATGTGCAATTGGAGAATATTTCAGAGATAATGGAATGCATGCCCTTATTATTTATGATGATCTTTCTAAATAAGCCGTTGCTTATAGATAAATGTCATTATTATTGAGAAGACCACCAGGTAGAGAAGCCTATCCAGGTGATGTCTTTTATTTGCATTCAAGATTGTTGGAAAGAGCAGCTAAACTTAATGCTGAAAATGGAAATGGATCATTAACTGCCTTACCAGTTATTGAAACATAAGCTGGTGATGTCTCAGCATATATTCCAACAAACGTTATTTCTATTACTGATGGATAAATTTTCTTGGAAACTGAATTGTTTTTCAAGGTATTTCTACAATTCTATTATTATTTAAGGGTATTAGACCAGCTATCAATGTCGGTTTATCAGTGTCAAGAGTCGGATCAGCTGCTTAAATCAAAGCCATGAAAACAGTTGCTGGTAGACTTAAGTTAGAATTGGCATAATACAGAGAGGTTGCTGCATTCGCCCAATTTGGATCAGATTTGGATGCTGCCACCTAATAATTATTAAACAGAGGTGCATAATTAACAGAATTACTTAAATAAAAATAATACGTATGCTTTAATGTTAATAATATTTTAGGTCCCAATGTGTGCTGAAGAATAAGTTTGTGTCATTTATGCTGGTGTCAGAGGATTTTTAGATAAAGTATAAACTTCAGAAATTGCCAAATTCGAAGAAAAATTCCTTACTCACCTTAGAACCAACTATCCAGCCCTGTTAGAAAGAATTAGAAGGTAATTAATATAATAATTTATTTAGTACTGGAGAATTAACAAAATAAGATGATGCTGAATTGAAAAGTATCTTAGAAGTCTTCATTCCTGAAGCTGGTATTGCTATGAAATAATGATCAATTACAAATAATAATACAATATATAAAAATAATAATTTATACCTATGTAAATAACGTTTGCACAAATTAGACCTTTATTTAATGGATAGTCTCTTTATGTAACAGGTAATTGCAATGAATTAGGACATTGGAATCCTGATAAAGCAATTAAATTAAATTATCAAGAGCATCATTTGTGGATATGTTAAATTGATATGAATATTGAAAATGTAATTGAATATAAGTACTTTGTTGGTTAAACAAATAATCCTAAGGAAGGTATAAAGTGGGATGAAGGAAATAATAGAGTTCTTGATAGAATGATGAATACTGAATAACTAAAAATTATGACATTTAATATAAGATACGATTGTAAAGAGGATGGAAGAATGATTGGAGTCATAGAAAACAAGTTGTTTAAAAATTAATACAAAAAGTTAACCCTGAAATATTTGGATTATAAGAAGTACTTGCTCATTAACAAGCAGATATATTAGCAAATTTTTAAGTGAATTATAATTCTATAGGTAGAGGGAGATAAAATAATTTTTGGGATGATGAAGGATGTCCTATTTATTATGATATGATTAAGTATAATTTAATTTAGGCTGAAGTATTTTGGTTTTCTGATACACCATATATTGCAGGATCTAAGAGCTATGGTAATGGATTTCCTCGAATATGCACTCGCGTTAAATTATTGCATAAACTGAGCCAAAAAGTATTTCATGTTTACAATGCTCATTTTGATCATGAACATTAAATTTCTTAGATTAGGTCAGCTGAGTAAATTATAAAGCACATTTAATAATTTTGTTCTCCTGATGATAAAATTATTGTAATGGGAGATTTGAATAGTTTACCATTGAGCAAGCCGGTTAAA
The DNA here is from genome assembly GCA_000733385.1 of Paramecium biaurelia. Classification (NCBI taxonomy): domain Eukaryota; phylum Ciliophora; class Oligohymenophorea; order Peniculida; family Parameciidae; genus Paramecium; species Paramecium biaurelia. The sequence continues at coordinate 2,379 of JPFL01000096.1, forward strand.
ATTTTGACTTCTTCTGTATGGCATGAATTTAAGTTAGAAAACACAATGGGGGTTGCTGATATACCTATAGCAACATATCATGCATGGTATGGATTGAAATTAGGAATACATATCGATTATATCTTCTTGGGTAACCTTAAGACTAAGAGTATGATAATTATAAATGATCAAATTGATGGGTAATATGCATCTGACCACTTTCCAAAAGTAGTTGTTTGCGAATGAGATTTATAAATAAATTATAATATTCTAGAAAAAATTATAAATGATAGTGCGCAATAACAAGATATTGGGGAGAATTAATTGGTACATAAAAATTTCATACAAAAGGTAATGGATACACGTCTCCATGAATTAAATAAATAAATGAGCAAATATATTTATACATTTGGTGATGGCAAAGCTGAAGGCAGTGCAGCTATGAAGAATCTTTTGGGTAGGCAAAGGATCAGGATTGGCAGAAATGAATATAATCGGCATTCCTGTACCCCCAGGCTTCACAATTACAACAGATGCTTGCAACTTATACACTAAAAATGGTGCAGAATCCACTTTCGCTCTCATCAAGGCTGATGTTGAGAAGTCACTTCATCAAGTTGAATAATTGACCAAGATGGAATTTGGCTCAGCTGAGAATCCTTTACTCGTTTCTGTTAGATCTGGTGCTAGAGTTTCAATGCCTGGTATGATGGATACTATACTTAATTTGGGATTGAATGATGTCTCCGTAGAAGGATTGAGCAAAAGAACAAACAACCCAAGATTTGCATGGGATTCTTACAGAAGATTCATTCAAATGTTTAGTGACATTGTTTTAGATATGAAACCAACCACAAAAGAAGACATCGATCCATTTGAAGAAATCATCGAAGGTGTCAAACATGCTAAAGGAGTCAAATAAGATACCGAACTTGAAGTTGAGGATCTTAAGATTCTTGTTGCTAAATACAAGGAAGCTGTCAAAGCTAAAAACAGGAAAAGAATTCCCATAAGAACCAGAAAAATAATTATGGAGAGCAATTTAGGCTGTGTTTGATAGTTGGAACAATGATAGAGCTAAATATTATAGAATTCTTAACAAGATCCCTGAAGATTGGGGGAACTGCAGTCAATGTCTAAGCTATGGTTTTCGGTAACATGGGAAATACATCAGCTACAGGAGTTGGATTCACTAGAGATGCATCAACAGGAGAAAATATCTTCAATGGAGAATATTTGATCAATGCTTAAGGAGAAGATGTTGTTGCTGGTATTAGAACACCATAATAAATCACTTTGATTGGATCAAAAAGATGGGCTGAATCATAAGGAGTTGCTGAAGATGTCAGAAAAAATTAATTCCCATCATTAGAGGAATCATTACCAGAAACTTATTAAGAATTGAAGAATGTCTAAGAGAAATTAGAATAACACTTCAAAGATATGTAAGATATTGAATTCACTATTCAAAATGGAAAATTATGGTTATTATAATGTAGAAATGGTAAAAGAACTGGTGCTGCCATGGTTTAAATTGCTTGTGATTTATTAAGAGAGGGAAAGATTTGATGAAAAGACAGCTCTTAAGAGAATTGAACCAAATAAATTAGATGAATTATTACATCCAATTTTCACTCCAGAAGCATTGAAAACAGCTAAATTTGTTACCAAGGGATTACCAGCATCTCCAGGTGCAGCTTCAGGATAAATTGTTTTCTTTGCTGATGAAGCCAAGAAATTTGCTCAAAGTATTTTAGTAAGAATTGAAACATCTCCAGAAGATTTGGAAGGTATGAACATTGCTAGAGGTATTTTGACAGCTAGAGGAGGTATGACCTCTCATGCTGCTGTCGTCGCAAGAGGAATGGGTAAATGTTGTGTATGTGGTGCTGGTTCTTTGAATATCAATTATAAATAAAGAACAATTGAAGTTAATGGAAAAGTTTATGCTGAAGGTGATTGGATTTCATTGAATGGATCAACAGGAGATGTCTTTGAAGGAAAATTAAAAACATAAGAAGCAACACTCAGTGGAGATTTTGGTTTGATTATGGATTGGGCTGAGAAATACACAAGAATGTATGTTAGAACTAATGCAGATACACCAAAAGATGCTTAAATTGCTAGAAAATTTGGTGCCAAAGGTATTGGATTGACAAGAACTGAGCATATGTTCTTTGAAGGTGAAAGAATTAAAGCAATGAGAGAAATGATTTTGGCATCTGATTTAACTGGTAGATAAACTGCATTGGCTAAATTATTACCATTCTAAAGAACTGATTTTGAAGGTATATTTGAAGCTATGAATGGATATGGAGTAACAATCAGATTGTTGGATCCACCCCTTCATGAATTTGTTCCTCATGAAACTGCTTAATAATAAGAATTAGCCTAAGATATGGGATTAACTTTGGAATAAGTTAAATAAAAAGTACATGAATTAGCAGAATTCAACCCAATGTTGGGACATAGAGGATGCAGATTAGGAATTACATATCCAGAAATTACAGAGATGTAAACAAGAGCTATCATTGAAGCAGCTCTTAATATCAAAGCCAAAGGATTGGATGTTAAACCAGAAATTATGGTTCCATTAGTTGGTAATGTTAATGAATTAGAACACTAATTGAAAGTTGTTAAAAAAACAGCTGATGCAGTATTCAAAGAGAGAAATGACACTATTCATTATTTAGTAGGAACTATGATTGAAGTACCAAGAGCTTGTTTAGTTGCTGATTAAATTGGTCAAATTGCTGAATTCTTTTCATTTGGTACAAATGATTTGACTTAGATGACACTTGGATTCTCAAGAGATGATGCAGGTAAATTCTTACCATATTACATCAATAATGGAATCTTAAAAGTAGATCCCTTCTAAGTTTTGGATAGATAAGGAGTAGGAAAGATGGTTGAATTAGCTGTCAAGAATGGAAAATCAACAAATCCACATTTGAAAGTTGGTATTTGTGGTGAACATGGAGGAGAACCATCATCAGTTGAATTCTTCCACATTGCTGGATTAGATTATGTCAGTTGCTCACCATTCAGAGTTCCAATTGCAAGAGTTGCAGCAGCCATTGCCAATTTAACCTATCCATGAGTATTTCATTAAAACAATATATAAATTTTATATTAATTAAATATGTCTGATGTTGATATAGAAGACATCATAAACAGAATTAAAATCACAAATCAGTCTAAGGAATTGTGATTTTAATTAGTGAAGGAATTATTAATGAAAACTTATTTATCCTATTATTTTTATATGTTTTTAGAATTATTATAATTACATACTATAATTATTTATACATTAATATTATAAAATATGTATTTTGATAATGTCAAATAAAAGCATTAGATTCAATTATATCACAAGGATTACCTACCTAAATGAGAATAAAGGTGAGGGTAACTTTTATAATCATCTCAGATGATTCAATTGTAAAGTCTATTCTTATTTTAAATCGAAAAGTAAGATCCTTGGTTAGAGATTTAGACTCTGCTAATGATTTGACATACTTAAGAAGTAAATAAAAATGAAATGAAATTCTAATCACTCCTTATAAAGATCTTTATTAATTGTTAATTAAGGATCTAAAAAATTAGGAGAAGATAATTAATTATATATGCATACAATAGAGGAAATATACAATATCTAATATATTTAGATATCCTCTTGTGAACTTATTACATAAATGATGTAGATTATGTATTTATTTTTATTAAATTAGTTAATAATTAGGCTAAATCTGAAGAGTCTTTTTAAATTTATCTACAGACATTCATGAACATTAATTACTTAGATTTGTTGAAGATTAATTACAAGAAAGTATTGATAATTTTGATTATATATTTATTGAATTGTTAATGTTATGATTAAATGATATTAAATATAAAAAATGTCTGTTATTAGAGAATTGAGTCATCAAAAGAGAAACGTGGTGTTAGAATTATTTGGTACATCAAAAAGAAGAATTGAATAAAAAGAAAATGTATAATCACCTATCAATCGACCTTCTAAACGATTTAACTATCCATAATCTAGCAATGCGAATAAATTATTCCAAATCCTCAAACAGACTCCTTAAATTAAATAATCTGCATTTAAGTCCTCAAAGAAAAACAATGAAAGCACTGGATTAAATGACAGCATTTGTCGAAAAGTATCTAATTTCATTAATATAGAAAATATTGCATATTGATATTTAAGAACCTAAGACTTTTCTTAGACAAGTTATTTCTCCTTATAGAGATTTTCGATCATAAGTCTCATTTGATGTTGCCCCTTAAACTTGTGTGGCAGCTCCTCGAAAAATTAGTCAGCCCTAATAACTTAATTTACAAAAGAATTCTGTTGGAAGATCGAATAGTTTTAGAGATCTTTTCAAAAGCTAAATTACATTTGGTTGATACATTAACATAATTGAATACTTAAAATCAGATATATCAATTTAATTTCATTATATCAAAAATTATTCTCTCTTTCTTTTTAGAGCAAATAAAATCATTGATATACTCTAAATAATCAGTCTTTTCTTATTAATATCATAAAAATTAAACATGTACATTTGTTTAACTCAAACATTAAAATCATACGCTGACATCTAAACAGATAGAATATGAAATGGTAAAAATCAATATATTGAATTTGACTATTTTAAGAAAAATTATTATTTTTTGTATCCACAAAATGTAGTCAATTCCCATTTTAGAAATTGATCATTTTATTGGAAAATTTTAGGTTAAAGCATAGCTCGGATAAGGCTCTTATGGAGCAGTAAAATTTTGATCTTAATTAAGGTTTATTAAGTAATTGATCCTAATGGATAGATCTATGCTCTTAAATGTATTTTTAAAAGCCGCTTTAAAGAAGTAAATGGATGGGTTGGAAAATTAATTATGAATGAAGTAGATGCATTAAAAAAACTAGAAAATTAATTTATTGTTAATTTAATAACAACTTTTGATAATGATTATCAAGGCTAAATTATTTTTTGCATATTATTAGAATTTTGTGATGGTATGTATTAAATGCTTCACAATAGGTGGAAATCTTTTGGAATATTTACTTAAACGAATAGATACATTCGATTAATAAAATGCAATTATTTTTTTCAAATAAATTCTTTAAGGAATGAAGGAAATCCATCAAAAAAGGATTATTCATAGAGATCTTAAATTGCCAAATATTTTAATACATAAAGATCAAGTAAAAATTGCTGATTTCGGTTTTTGCCATATCATAAAATCAGATGTAATCTATTGATAATTAAAAAATAAGACAAGCTAAATTAATTTAAATTTAGGTACTCTAGGCACTTAAGCACCAGAAATTATGGATAATCAGCCATATGGATTAAAATCTGATATGTTCTCAATTGGTGTTATTTTATACTAATTATTGTTTCTTGCATATCCATTTAGTGTGAAAAGTTAGGAAGATTTTCTAAAGGAGGTCACAAATTAAAGTATTTTTCAACAGAATTCTTTAGATCCACCTTCTTTTTAGAAAAATGGAAGATAAACAGAAAAATATTTATAAGATTTATTAACAAAAATGTTATAAAAAGATCCAGCTCGTAGATTAGATTGGCCAGATCTTTTTAAATCTAAGTTATTTCAAAATAGTTATTCATGTATACTAAAATTAATATCCAGAAATTGGTTTCTCAACTATCGATGATGAAATAGATCCAATCTAAAGCTATATTTTTTATCATTAATAGATATGTGCCGATTATATAGAGTCGACTGTTCAAAATAAAATTGAATAAGGACCTATATTGCTTGATTTGTAATCTCAAATATCATTTTTAAATTACACTTAAGAATTCAGTTATAAAATTTATCATCGATAAATATTAATGGTAAAGTAAAGTCAATATATAGTGTCTTTTTCCATGTTTTCTTATTCATAAATAACTATATTAAAAGTAATAGCAATACTAGGAGTAAAATAAAAATAAAGTTTATGATCTCCCTAATACCCATTAAATTCTAACCTATCAACATTAAGTCGTAATGTAAGACAATGTTATTTTTTAGGGCAAATCATGATAAACTTAAAAAATTAAATATTATTTAAGAAAATTGGGAACCTGAATTAATAAATCTATCTTTAACACCATAATTTTTAATTATATTATAAGAAGTGATTTTGAAATATTTAACAAACCTAAGACAAGAAATCTTAAAGGATACAGAAGAATAAAAAATTGATTGGTAATAAATCTTAATTTTTGAAAATGATATTAAAAAGTCATAAATTCAACAAGTGCTTTAAAAAGTCAAATTTTTTGTTTTAATTCATAAAGTTCTATTTTTAGAAGAATTAGAAAAGAAAGTATTTGATTAGTTAGTCAACGACACTCAAAATAATTTTGAATTAGTAATATACATTTATTAAAATATTAAATTAAGTTGAAGATCATAATAATGATTGAATTATATATTTATAAGTAATATTTCAAATAATTAATATAAAATAGTGGTTTCAATTCATTTTCCTACTTTTTACTTTAAATTAAACATAAACTCCAACTTTGTTAACTTAACATGAATATCAATTCTAAAAAATAATTTTCTTAAAATAATATCTTATTATCTTCGTTTCAGATTTGATACTTTATCAGTATTTTATGGTCTAACTTGTATCTTTAATTATTTAATTGGAGATGTCTCTGTCTTTTTGATATTTGGTTCAATACTATTTGATCTTAAGGATTATGGAATTTATGATGTTGCTTAAACTTTTATTAATGTAGGTTCTTTGCTCTTTTAATTTGATAATTAGTTTAAGTTAATAATATCTAATACCTGAGCAACTGGTGTACGTTTTGTTGGATCTTCAAAAATAGATTAATCGATATGATAAACAGGATTGCTGCCATCAAGAGGTTAATAAGATGTCTCAGGAACAACAACTTAAGTTTCAATTTATAATTGTTTAAATCTGTTTGTATCAATGCTTGAACCTCTTGCACTACTATCTCTTCTACTTCTTAAGGGAGTAAAGTTCTTTTCTGGTCTCAGAGCACTGCAATTAATTGGTTATACTTTGATACGAGAATAAGCTTATTTTTACTCAGAAAAGGATATCTTGCTATCTAATGCTGGTTATTTAACTTCAGTCAATTAATTCACTTGTCTTAAAACTCTTGAGTCACTCATTTAAATAGGTAGTAATTAAATTAGTTATTCTTCATTATTTTTTTAAGGTGATTGTAAGATTTTAGATTAGGGTTCATCCATTATCTTCACTTAGACAATTCTATCTTCAGTCTGTTATTCATCTGAATTATTATCTAAAATAGTGAATACGGCTTTTTGTTCTTTTGCAGCCTACTTTTATGGTGAATCTTCTTTCTTAATAATGATATTTTCATTTTATTATTCAGTCAAGACATTTTTCAAGTCAATTTTTTCATTAAATTCAGGAACAATCTCAATTTTTTATATATTTTCTTATTCTTGTTTTTTAAATAAATTATATCTAGAAGGACTTTTCTTTTTTTGTTAAACTGATATTTAATCAAATATCTACATTATATTTTATATTTTATTGTTATCTATTTTTTTTTCACTCTACAAAATTTACATAAAACTATCTTGTTATTAATCAATGAAGTCACTGTTATTTTAATAATCAATTACTGATTATTATTCCATAACTTCAACAGTTTTCTTTTGTTTTGAATTTTAAATTTAATCTATCTTTAAAAATGATTTTATTTATTTTTATTATTAATCAGGAATTATAGTTTAGGATTCAAAAGGTATAAGAGAAGTTGTTGATTCTTATTCATCTTTTTTTGTTTAAGATTCTAAGACTTAATCAAGTGATTTTTCTGGTTTTACCTAATGCTTATTAATTAAATTATTTAATTTAGATTAAACAGGTGGCATATCTATATCTGGTGTTACAATTTTTTATAACTAAATATTATTATCTTAAGGTAAAGAGGTAGATACAATTTCCTTTTATTATAATTAGGATTTCAATTAATCTAATCTTTTTGAATTAGTTTTCATCTCTGTTTTAGTTTCAAAAATATCATTAATTAAAAATGCTTATCGTTTTAAATAAAACCTACCTTTTTCATCATCATCTTAACAAACACTCTATTCAAATGAACTCTCTTCATCCAATGTATATAAACTATTATTCTAAGTTTTAAATCTTGGTTAATCATAAGTTTCTCTAATTGACTACAACTTTTAATTTATTGTATGTTAAGATAAAACTGGTAAATTTTAAGTTTGTCTTTCAGAGTTATCTTATACTTTGACAATTTAACAATTATCAGATATTTCTTATATTTATTCATTGTTATTTGGTTTGGTTTATAATTCAAATTTATTTTTGTATTATTCCAATAATTTTGATGGTTTAATTTAGATTTCTTCTAATTCTAAGTTTGTATAACTATCATCTTTATTGATACTGATTTATGCTTGTTCTTACATTGTAACTTGTTTCTCTATTTAAGGTAATTTTGTTATTTCAAGTGGAGCAATAATATCAGTATTAGATTAAGTGTTTCTTTTATAATTAAAAGTTATATCTATTGAAAATTGATTAATTTCTTATTTCTTTTCTGATCTATATTCTATTTCTGAGATTTCTTATTTGTTTGATCTATCAAAGAAAGCATCAAGAATATTATTATTTGTAGATTGTTGAAATCTTGATTCTTAAGATAAATCATCTTTTCTATCATATCTATCAGTTAATCTATTGCTTGTATCAGATCTTTCAGTTTTATCTCCTTTTATTTATTTACTTTGTCTAATGTCTTGATTTCTTTTTTTTGATGGAGGATCCCAAGAATCAAAAAGTTATTATTTTAATGTGGAGACACTACTTCTACAAAATGTCCTTTCTAAAACTGATATAGATTAATCATTTTAATTAATTTTCTAAATTGTTGTTTTTAATGAAGCACAACAGAATTAAGAATAAACATCTGAAAAAATAAACTTAATTTCTTAAAATTCTTTTTTTTTGCAATTGATTGTAATTTCATTACCATAATTCATCTTTTTGAATAATGTTTAATTCACATAAAATTGATGAGTTTAAAAATCTTCTAAATTCCACTATAAAATAGATTTTCCTTAGATTGCAAATAAAAATTTATTATTAGCACTAATATCTTCCAAATTATTAATTTTTAATTTAATCATTTTATTAGTGTAACAATATATATCTCCATTTTCTGTTAAGGCAATACCACCAAATTAAAATAATAAGGATTTCTTAAAATATCCATTAATTCCCAAACCATTTAGTTATTGAATTGGTAGTTAAACATCATTTTCAATATTAAATATTTTTCCACCAACTAATAATTATATAATTTATATACTTGTAATTAAAGTTAATTTTTCTTTATAAGTGCTTATGTGTTTACAATGACTATATATTGTTTTATTGGTTTTCCACCAAAACCCTTTTCCAGAATGATCTATTGCAGTGGATGGAGTAATTGTCATATAATTTTTACCTTAAACTAATTACTTTGGTTATGAATCAATCGAAAAAAGATCTCCATTACCTTTAAACAATATATTAATTTGTACTCATTAAACAAAATATCACTTTTCCATCAGAACAAATTTATTGGACTCCAGATAAAACATTGATTGCCTCCTATTCAGTAAATTATGTGATCTAATTATCACTAACTACAAGTCTTTTTAAGTTGTGATTATCAATAAAATAAAGCTAAACACCCAACTTTATGGCCTAAGTAAATTTGAATCTAAGTGTTTAGATATTCTAGTGTTATAATTAATAGCATACATCCAACTAATCAAAAATAACAGACATATTTTATTATACGTTAATATTATAAATTATCAATAATTCAATCAATTATTATTAACTCTAAAAAATAACTCAATTTTATCATTAATAAAAATGACAACTCTTGAATATTATTATTCTAATCTAAATGTTTATATATGCATTTTTCCATTTTTAATGATAAAAACATTCTATATCTTTATAATAAAAATCTATTATAATGAATGACATTAAAAATATCATATTTAATCTTAAATTAACTATGTTATATTCCTCATTTCAACATATTCTATCATCTAAATTACTTTTGATGTATTCTGTAAATTATTATTAAGTAATTATAATTTATAGGAAAATAATAAAAATTATCAAAAATGAATGCATTATTCGAACTTTTAGATTGTTATGATGAAAAAGAAAAGGAGATCTTTGAATTGTAAATATCCCATGCTATTCAAGCCTCAATTCAAATATAAATAATATGATGGATTTTTTGAAATTAGTTATTGAAACCCCTAGCGACTTACATCCAAAGTATGTTTAAATCACTTAATTAGATATCCTTTCATTGTTAGTGAATTAATGTTTGGAAGCTATGAACAACTACTGCAAATGATGTTTGAATGGGATGGAGAACCAATTAAATATTTGCTGACATTCTTCAATTATCCATAAAATGACACTTCATGTGGTTACTTTGAAAAAATGATAAGACCTTTAATTTTATTGAAATCAAATGAAATCAAACCCTTCTTAGAGATTTCTTCATGGATTAAATACATTGATTAAGAGTCAATTCAAAATGTATTCTCTACAATATTGGCATCTAATAATTTGGATGAAAATTTTAAACAAGATCTATTGGGAATGCTTTTAAACTAAAATAATATCAATGAGAATGTGTTTCGTATTATAATTAAATACTCAGACTTATTTTAATAATATGTGAATTAGCACCAAGAAATTTTTGGAGTTATTTGCAATCAATCACCTCCTACATTGCATTAATTATGCACTATTGAATTATTTATGGGATGGAATATGTTAAATTTAGAATGGCTTTATAATTAAAATAATTATTTGGAATCATTACTCTATAAAAATTTTGACTTTTGTAAATCTACAATGAATTTTTTACATAAACCATAAGGACTTACAGAGATTGATTTAAAAATCATACATATATTAACATAGACTATAAATAGACCAGAGACAATTAAATTTTAGAATATATTATTAGAATTGTTAATAAAATATGAATGGAATAATAATTTATAAAATATTGCTATAAAAATGTATGAATAAATGTCTTAAGAGGAAACACCTCATAAATAATATGTATTATTTTTAATATAACATTTAGTTTCAATCAATTATAAATGATTTCATTATAAATAATGTAAATTTTTAAAAATTCTAGTTTGGATTAAAAAAATAATTGTCAAGAGGATACCGATGGGTATTTACTAGAATTGTCAAATTTTTTTCATTAAACTTTGATCAAGCCTAAGAAATAAATGCATTAGAGGGGAAATTTATATTGAATGAAGACCCTTTTAATAATAGAGAGAGATAATCGATAAATATACTAGAAAAGGTATCAGAAAGAAGATCATAGTGGGCAAAAAGAAATTAAGAAGAAGATATGTAAAAACAAGAGGAAAAAGGACATATTCAAATGGAAGAAGAAGAAGATAATAATGAGAATGATTAATTTTAACCTAGAAATAGTTTTGGAATAAAACCAATAATAAATAATGAGGAAGTGGAAGATGAAATTCCAGAAAGAGAAAATTTACTTAGAAACAGTCCAATAATTAATGAAGAGGAAGTGGAAGATGAAATTCCAATAAGAGGAAGATCCAGTTGTCAATTCAAATAAGATGATCAAGATTGATTTTCTATTTTTTGTTTATTTTTAATATAATTGAAATTAAATATTTATTGAAGTTTAAGTAGTTCAAGCTTGAATAATTAAATTTTAAAATTCATTAAATCCATCTAAACTTAATTTTGTAAATATTTGTTATAATAAGTAATAAACATAGCAATTATTAAATAATTAAGATGTTTATTAGAATTTGCATATAATAAGAAATTGATAAAAAAGACTCTTAATATAAGGATTAAAAAATCCTTTAGATGATTATTTGAATATAATATGGTGATAAGAGTTTGTTTTGCAATTTTTGTAATCTAAGAAAAGTTTAAATTCTATCATTTATTTAAAAGCAGAAGAGAGAAACAATTTTGACATTCTTATAAAAAAGTTGTCCTGTTAATATTTTTTATAAATCTATTTACTTTTTAAAACAAGATTCTGGTCTAACAAAATAATATAATACTTTTTTATAAATTAATTTATAGTTTATTTGAATATATTTATGTAGATTTTCACATTTTAACTAGTTTATCGCTTCTTTATATTATCTTACCTATTATTAATGCAGCACTTTAATTAATTGTTATTTTACTTTTTTATTTCTAACTTTTTCTTTAATTTCTTTTCATTCTTTTAGAAAATATTATATTTATATATACCTAAAAAGAACCATACTAATATTAAATTCTGGATAATAGGTTGCAAAATCTTACATTTTATCTATATTTACTTTATAGATATCCTCCATACAAGGATTCTTATGATATTTTCAAAGATAAATACCTCATTAATAAAATTTAAGAATTCGGTTACTGTAGGTAAACTAAGAGTTTGTAATTTGACAACTGTATTTGGGTTTCTTTAGGGCGAAGGTATGACTTTCAGAGAATGAGCTTTATTCAATATATTTGAAATTTTCAAATCAAAAATGTTCATATATTAGATTCTTTATTATTGTTATAATGATTAGCTTTGTGAAAAAATTTCTTGATATTATTAATCCCTTTATTCAATCTACCTTATATCATTATTAATTTCATTTAATATATTATTTTATGTTTCTCCTAGAAATTTAATTTCATTTTTTTCTTAATTTGACTCTATTACACTGGATGATAACTCCTTAAATTCAGACGAAATTTCTTCACTTGAAACTTGATTCTATCGAAATTCATTTAATTATTTAAAATGATTTTGAAATTAATTAAAATTTCGGTTTCTTCTTTTATTATCTATTATATAACAATTATTCTTTACATGATTTTCTAGGTTAATTTGGAGAATAAAGATACTTATCATAAAAACCAATATTGTTTTTTATTAAATGTATTTTTGGACAGTTTACTATTAAATGAGTCTAATCCTGGCAATATAAACAAACAATGTCTATTATTTAGTAGTTTTTATTAAACAAAATTTAATCTTTAATAAATGATGCAATTTCCTATGATTAATAAAAATAATACCAAATCTTCAACATTTGATGATATAATTTTTAGAAATTTTTCTCTACTTAATTTATAAAGTATACAATAATCTAAACCGGTTATTAAATTTTTGTTCTCTTGTCCTGTAAAAAACGAATATTAACCAAAACATTGGCCACGAAATATTTTTTTATATTCTGGTATTGATTATGATAAACCATATGCTACTTTACCTTAATTTAATAGATAAATATTATATATGTCACCATATTGATTACATATTAATTTATCATTTGCCTTAAGAATAACTGGAGTAAGGTTTTATGCAATTTATTATTTAGTTGATTTAGAGAATTTAGAAAATATTGAAAAGTTATTTACAAAATTAATTAATTGCTATTCTTTAAATTCTTAAAATATTTATTCTTTTTCTAAACATTATTCAAAATAAGTTTCTAGGTTTTATTAATTTGAATCCTTTAAACATATTTCATCTAATTTGTGAGATATTAATAATTTTAAAGGTGGTGAAATTTTTTATTTATACAAAAATCTTTAAAGCAATTTCATATCTTTAATTTTCTTGAACTCTTAATAAAAATCAAGGGAATCTAATATTATCAACTTTAAAATTAATATTTTATAAAATAGAAGGGTAAATATTGTACACATGTTGAAAATTCGATCTTATATAAAATCAATTTTAACATTAAATTATAAATTTCCAAATTAAAGAAGGTAGTTAATAAATATCTCTAGATACTCATCAAACATTTCTTAAGATTGTTTGACTTCTTAATCTATTATAAATGCTTATCTTTAATTGATACAAGTAAAAACATGGCAGGTAAGTAGTATTTAAATAATCTAGATAATTAAATCACTTAATTCATAATATAATCTCTTATTAAAAGCTATAATTATCTTTTTATAAATTAAAATTTCAATTATAAGTAAACTGATCGCTTTTATAAATTCATTATCTGAAAGAATTAGTACAGCAAGTGAAACTATAGAAGATGTATCCATCAAAATTTTTGATGACTTAAAAATGTATTCTATAAATAGTTTACTCTATTTTAATTATTCTTCCTAATATACTTAGGATGTATATTTATATATCTAATCTAAAATTGTTACGATAATCTATGTCACATATAAATAATTCAAGTAACCATTCGATTAAAATATGTATTCAATAGGAGAAACAACCAAGATTAAAATACAAAAAAATAATAATATTGAATTCCAAATTATATTTAATAAAGGCTAAAGGGAGTTCTTGTATATTTTTTTTCCACTATTGAGAGGAGAAAAAAGCAATTAATTAATAATTTTATGTTATTTATTTTTTAGGGTAAGGTGTTATTTTAATTTATTAATAAATGCTTATACCTTTCTTTAATTTTATTGAATTGTATTCACTTCTGTAACATTGATTTTTACATTAGTTTATTCCTTTTTATTTCTAAACAACCAACCTTTGGTTTGTTTATTAGCTTTCAAATCAAAAATCTCAAAAGCAGGTGTTTTATCCTCTTCTGCTTCATAAAAGGGTTGTCTGGGATGTGACATATTTACCCTTTTTCCAACTTGAAAAGAATTCTCTTTTTAATTGTTATTTAACCTAAGCTTAAGAAATTTCAATACATAATACTTCCATCATAACTTTGAGAAGGACTAAGAATTAAAAATTCATTCTTCATTTCATCTTTTATCATAATTTTATAAATAATTATGAAGTTCAATTAATTGTTAATAACCATTTTAAACTAATATTTTATTGTATCTTTTTTTATAGAGATATTTCTTTTAATAATAAATTGCTAGTTGAAGCTATTGTATAAAAGTTGAACATAAATAAACCGTTACAGTATAACATAAAATTCTTAATACTTCTATGAAGACATCTTGCTATTAAATAAATGATTTTTCAGAACCTTCATTCTTTTATAATTTAATCAAAATTTATGTTAATTAATCTTAATTAAAATAGTTGGTTTTGTATATTTTAAAATACAATGATTTGCTCTTAAAATTTGAAATGAAACCAATAAAGGTTGTTTTATATAATATATATATTTTAGATAAGAAATAGTCTGAAATAATATGTTAAAATTTATTTCTTATCTCTTTTTTATGCTATAATTAGATTATATATATTATTTTAAAAAGAAAAGTAAACTCAACTAATTACTAGACACTGTGTAAGAAATATTATCAATTTTTTCTAAGTTATCATTTTTATTACTAAGTTAAAATGTGCAATTTCTATTTATACATATACAAAAATATAAAAAATATTAATTTTGAAAACATAATTATGGATAGACAATTTATAATGTTTTTAAACAGTCAATGTAAATAATTAGAGTTTTTGTTTACTTTGAATAGATATTTATTAATAGCTATAAAATTATTTAGAATTATTTCATCAAATATTCTTGTCAACTTATAAAAGGGAGAATAACATTATAAATACAATAAAAAATAAATAAAATAATTGAAAATTCCAAAAAACCATTTTTAGGAATTATTATTATATATATGTATATTTCCAAAATACACACTAATAAATGACAAAATGAAAGCAAATAATATTGATCCTTTTTATTGGTCTTTCATGAACAATAATTTCAAGAATTTTATCAAATAAATCAAGTGTTAATAACAATCATATTGAAAGTTACAATATATTAATTAGAAACAATATTTGAATTAAAATTAAAATCTAATTTGCTTCATCATATCTATCATCCTTTTATTTCTGTAAAAATAAAGAAAAGTTCAAGGTAAAGGAGTATCCTTTTCAAACTTAAAATTAATTATCATTTATATATATTAACGATAATTCATGTTTCATTATAATTGAATTTATTATTGCATTTCTTCTTTAGTTCTTCTTTTTTTCTTTTATTTAATTTACATGGTTTCTTTTTTTGCTATCTCTTTTCTTATTCTAATAAAATTATCTT
Organism: Paramecium biaurelia; assembly: GCA_000733385.1. NCBI lineage: Eukaryota > Ciliophora > Oligohymenophorea > Peniculida > Parameciidae > Paramecium > Paramecium biaurelia. The sequence continues at coordinate 18,450 of JPFL01000096.1, forward strand.
ATTTATTGAGTAAAACATTCCAATTTGTTAGGGGATCCTCATCTTAAATAACCAAGGTATCAAAATAAGATTCATTACATTTGACACCTAAATTTTAAGATAAACTATTTTAAATCAATTTTTACTTTTAAAGTACACTCTTGAACATATTCTTCTCTCTGACCATCTTTTATTTTAATTTATTATAAGTGGCCTCTAATTTTACAATGTAAGTAATCAAATTGGTTTAATCACTCATTTTTTTATTTTTTTATTATAACAATTAAAAAACAATCGAAGACCAAAATTTCAAAGGTAATTTTTTCTATATAATAATTTTCAATTATGAATTTGAATCGAATTCCTTTGGCACCTTTGACTCCAATATAAGTTCAATAACTTGCTCGTTTGCCTAAAATTCAATATAATTAAAATGTTTTAAACTGTACCACAACTAATCAAAATAGCCTTGTATAAAGGAAATATGCATCAACAAACTATTAAATTAAGATTTATAAGAAAATTGTATTAGAACTTTTGAATTCTATTTAAAATTCTCCATTCCTAGAATTTATATATGGTTTATAGGTAGAATTCAAGTCATCTTTTCAATTTCTTATTTGTCCAACAGAAAGCCTTATTAATTATTTAAACCATCACTATGAAATCAAATAACTCTATAGAATTTATGATAGTATCTATAATTATAATGCTACTAAAATCAAGATTTATATAAATATCTCAGAGATAGATCTAATATTGCAATTGTTAAGATCTATAGTTAAATAGATGCCTCACATTAGTCGAATAAGAGAAGTACTAAAAAATTAGTAAGTAAAAGACATAGTAAGTATAAAAAAGACTTAAATTGAAGATCCTAAATTAAATTAAATAATAACTATGATCTAATATATTTTTAATTCCTAATTTACAAAATTAAATAGTTAGATCATAATTAAGAAAGAACAACAGGAAAATAATATTAAGGATCAATCTTTTTATCATATTCAAAATAATGTTCAGTCAGTAATGATATCCTTATTTTTGTAATATTGCTTTTAAAGGAAAATATTACTTCCAGAAATAATTTATTCTATTACATATATCACTAATTCTAATAACCTAACTTTAGATCCAAGTTTTGTTAATGATATTCCAGATTCAAATTTTTTTGATGAATTTAAAGAGAAAATTAACTATAGAAGATATTAAAGGTGTATTAATTTATAAGGACTTATTGAATATGAAGATTATTTAATTTCACAATTTTAAATCTCTTATCCAATGAAAAATATTGAAGTTGATTTAATTTAAACAATAACCTTAATCTAAGAGAATTATAATTAAATTATTGATAGATTAAAAAGAATATTTTAAAGTCAAAGAATAAAGATTACAATTGAAAATTTGGCCAGTAATTCATTAAGTTAGATTGGAATAAGCATTTCAAATATTATTCTTGACTTATAAACTTCAGTGTAACCAAATGAAACTAGTTTAAAAAGATTTCCTAAAATAAAATTGAAAATAAAAAAACTATGATATTACAAAAATATATTAGATTATATTAATATTCAACCTTTAAATTCAGGCAAAGAACTAATTGCATTTTTCCAAATCTCAAAAGGAGTCTAAACTTTCTATTGTTATTATTATTATTATTATTATTATTATATTTAACTAGCTTATTATTATTAATTAGAAAATTAACTGTATCCTCCTAATCTACTAAATTCTTAATTTGATTTACAAAAACTATTGGAATACTCATATGATAAATTAAAATATTTATCAAATGTGGGTAATTCTTCTTTTTAAATTTGCTTAATTATTTTCAAAATATTTTACTTTTAATTATATTTTCTTTCTATCTTCATTCCATAACTACTCATAATGGCTTGGATATGATTCTGGAATATTATGCTTTTTTCTTTTTTTTATTAATTAATCTGCTTTATTTAATTCACTAAATAATAGGAAAGATATATTACTTATTTAAAAAATCTGAGCTTCTTGTTATTACAAAGAATTTATGAATGAGTTGACATTTATCTTTTCCAAACCATTAAATTCCTTTGATAAATTATTATATTTCTTTTTAATTTAAATATTCATATTAACTTAATTTCCATGTTTTAATTTTATTCAATTGAGCATTACTGCAAATAGAGTTTTTGTACTTATTTTTAATTTATTTAAGTGTTTTTTCCCATAAAAATTCTTTTTAAATTGCCTCCAATTTTTTACTTCCATGCTTTTATAAACCTTAATATAATAAATCTTCATCTACAGGTGTGAATTTACACCTAACCTTACTAATTTAATATTATTAGGGTAAATAACTACTTTAAATAAAAGGAATATATTTATTAAGTATAGCTATTTTATCATCGAAATTCTTATTAATATTTTCTAAGATTGTTTTAAATTGCTTTAAAAGAGGAAGTTAAAAAGAACTTTATAATGGAGATACATCTATATTGAGAGGATTGTCATTAAATTATGACAAATCAATATTGTAAAATTATGAATGATCTTATTTTTCAAGTTGTTCTAACATCTATATTGTTTTTTATTTTGAAGTTTCAGATTTACAAAATAAAGCATTTTATATAAGCAACTACACTAAGATTTCATATTAAGCGATAATTTAGATGATTTGATGACTTTGCACAAGAGTCTAGTTTAATATAGAAATATACAAACTTTACATCCTGATTAGGTAGGATTGTCTAATATTGTTTTTGGCAATATTATAAAGTCTTTAAATACTCTGGCTACATCAAAATATTTATATAATTATATTATTTATAAATATAGTTTCATCGAAGGAAAATATAATTTTTTTAAATAATTTGATTTCATTTCAATTAAATAGTAAATGCTATGATCATTCAGCTTTTGTATTTTTCATTCTTTATGTTCATATTTATACTATAACTTTTAACAAATAAATTATAAATTCTTAGTAAGCAATTAAAAGTAATATTAAATTTATGAATTTATTTAATTAAATTTCTTTAATTATATATTTATTTTAAGATCTTAAGATAAAAATGGAATTCAATTGTAGAATTGAAAGAGAATCATTTTTATTAAATGTCAAGGATAAATCATTGTAAATTTGTAACAAGACCTTCTAATATACATTTGATCTTTCTTTAAAAATTCTTATAACCTGGTTATTTCGAGAAAATGAGTTGAATGGTTTTATAATAGAAGATCTTATTGTAGAAGGAGATAATTTAAATATGAAGAAGCTTAGATCATTTCTAGGAGGAGAAATTACTTACACAGGTATTTAAATCTTCTACTACTTTAATGGGGAGATAAATGTCAGCAAAAATAAAGCAACAAAAGTATTTTAAATATCTAATCAATAGGTTTGTTCTCTCATCAATAGGTAAACTAAATTAAAATTCTCTTGTAAATGTTTTAAGAAAAGTGTAATTGGAATAGAGAAAATACATAAGGAGATAGAAATTATAAAAAAAGCTTCTAAGCATGGATTAGCCCCTAAAATTTATGAATGTTTTTAATCAAATAATTGTGTCTATCTTATAATGGAAAATTTAGAACGAATTTAGGACTAGGCATATATGGAAGAAGATGTAATGCTAGTTCTCTATGTAATTTACTTTTATATTTGTAGAATTTGATTTAAATTATATCTGTCCTTCATTAGGAAAATATTGTGCATAAAAACATAAAGAAATCTCATATTATGTTTACTGAAGACAATAAAATCAAATTGGTTGGATTTGGAAAAGCTAACAATAGTAATATTTAAAACAACGAGTTTAGACTGGACATATTTAAAATAGGAATTATAATGCATAAATTGTAAAGTTTGTAATTAATATACTAGCTACTAAAAATAGAACTTTTTTCAAGCCGATTAGCTCTCTCTTATGCCAAAGGAAGGAAATTCACTATTAGAATCTCTTTTAGACTGGAAAAGTAATTCTCCTTATCAACTAAAAGAATTATTGTGTCTCCCTTACTTTAAATTATTAAAATCTGAAGGAATATCCTTATGTATATTATTTATATATATTTTAGAAATCTAATGTATGAATCCTAAATTCAAAACTCACATTTTTCAAGACGATGAACTTGAATCCTTTTTATGATAACTATAATTAAAACTTTATATATAATTTATAAATAGGAGTTTATAAATATTAGATACTTATATTCCTTTTTTGTTCATTTTTAAAAGATAACATCAGGTGTAGAAAGTCCAATCATATATTAAAAATCTTGTAAAATATTATCTTTTTTTATTTTTCTAAATAATATAAATTTATTTTAAGTATTCAGTTAATCTAAAAAAGAAAATAAATTAAAATGGATAATCCAAAATATATATATTATCCATAAGGATTATATGAAAAAAGAAAAAAAAAGAAAAAACATATTCAATATATATATATATATCGTTGGTGTAATACTTTGGTTGATTTAAATCATAATGATTGATAAAACTCAATTAATTATTTTAAATTGCCAAATAATCTAATTGAAAATGTTCTTTTTGTTTTATGTTTAATTCTTTCTAAGACAGGACCATAATCCATAATAGTTGTTTCTGGTCTTCTTTTCTTAAGAGCCACCCATTCATTAAAGAGATCTGAAAGTAATAATTGGTGTAATTATTTCCATAAATTATCTTCCTTTACAAGTAATCTACAAAAGTTTTTAAGTGCTACTCTGTCTGCAATTTCCTATAAAAAATTAATATCAATTTATACTTTTAGATCTCTTTCATCAAGTTATTCTTACAAATGAAAATATCTCTTAATAAAGAAAGTGATATTGATTGAAGATGCTGCAAAATAAAAGTCAATTTATGGTTTACACATTTCTTTAACAATAGTGTCTTTGTAATCACTCACAAAATTAATAATATCATCTAATGATTATATTCCACCTCCTCTAAAATCTGTAGTTGGATCAGCCTATTAAAATCCAAACTCAGTCCATTTTTAGTTTCTAATTTCATTTAAATCACCTTCTGCCAATTGATACCATAAACCTTTAATTCTTTTCACACAATTTTCATCTTCATGAGAATATAAAGGATATACTTCAACTCTTAGATCCCACCATTCTTTAATTTCTTAATTTGATAGATTATAAGTTTCATCAAAACAGGCTGATAAGTACTTTTCTTTAAATTCCTTATTTTTTGAATGAGTATTAGGCTCATGAGCCATTTAAATTTCAGACCATGGATGATTCTTTGATTGATGTACCAGTATTATGGTTTGATCTTATTGTTATAATTCTTAATTCATTTTTTAAATATTTTCATTTCTTACATTTTTAAAATTAATATGAATTTGTGAATAGAGACTTAATTGAATACAATCCTTATAGGATTTATGAGGAAGATAATTTTTAAATGATTTATAATTAATTTTTGTTTTAATTTAGAATTGAAGCTATCCATGAATACAATTAATCTAAGAAACTATTTACCCTAACACTTATGAATTTAGTATATAAAAGAAGGTGTAATTCTATAATGTATTTTAGATTTTATAATTTGATAATAGAATCATTTTAATTGATTCAACACCTAATCAAATGAAGGCAATCTATTGGCTAATCCTCCTTCAGCAACTAAAGTAGGTCTGTTCTTCAATAAATCAACAACTGCTTTATTTATTTAGTCTGATGTAACAGCATCAATATATGAAGCATAATCATTTATTTTAATTGCATTGAATACTTTCAACTAAAGAAATAATTTAATAATTATACGCTTTTAGTTGCTTCTTCTAATCTATCTGAAGTTCTTTCAAGAGCCAAATACAATTGAGTCTTTAAGATATTCTTAGCTCTTGTTAATTCAGTATTTGAAATAGGTCCTGTAAGAGCTTTCAATTCATTTACAACACTTGTAAGTAATTCAGTTCCTTTGTCTGCTGATCCTATGATTTTAACTCCAAATAATCCAGCATCAGAAAAAGTGAAATTCAAACTTTCAACAACATCAGCATAGGAATTCTTATTTAAGACTATTTATTATTAAATGAGTTAATACTATTTCTTTATAATCTTGATTAAGCACTTCCTTATAATCCCAAAAGAGCATTGAGTACTTAGAATACTGCAGCTGATGAATTGGTCCAATTAACTGATGGGAATAATAAAGCAATAGCAATTTCATTATCATCAGTCAAATTTCTTACTTCACCTCCAACATATTATGTTTATGCTCTAACTTTAGCAGTTTAACCAGCAGGGATAAATCCAAGAGAATCTTAGACCAAACTAACAAATTCAGTATGATTGTAGATTCCAGCACCAGAAACAATAATTTTAGATGGATTAATGTTTTCCAATTAAAATTTCTAAATTGTATAAGCACTCAAATTGCCAATATTAGTTTTGAATCCTCTTAATGGCATTCCTAAACCAGTCAAACCAAAAGCAGTTTTAAATATTGTTTCATTAAATCCTTCTCCACCTATAAATTAAATCTTATATTAATTTACTTTTAATGATATTTTCCAAATTATGTGTTCCATAATTTTTTTCAATAGCAGCATTTGCAGCTACTACTGATCTTGGCTCTAATGCACAATCAGCTACAACTTTAAAAACATCTACTGCATCATGAGCTAAACAATGAGCTTTAAAGTATGCACTCTCTTAATCATAATCCATTTCAAATTCACCTCCTGATTATTAAATAACACCACTAAATAATATTAGATTTTAATATACTAATTGATTGTCTCATTTGTATTTAAAACAGTCTTATAATAAGTATTCTTGATAGACAATAATGATCCTGATGTTTCATTTGTTTCATCTCTTGATCCAACATCCAAAAGAATTCCAACATCTACTCTAGAAGGAGATGAAGCACTCTCTGTCAATACAGTGATCCCATTTGAAAGTTTTGTAACTTCATATCTTCTTTCCTATTCTCTAATCTCACTGCCTTATTATCCTACTGCAGATTTGGGACAACCTGCTGCAAGTTTGTAAAGATCAGATGACTTATCGTCTCTGTAAATTAAATCATGTAATTAGGCTTTTAAACTTGAGAATTTGAATTGGGACTACTCAAATTATCTTAATTTATACCTTTGATGCAATTCTTCCTGAAACTCTAAAAAGCATGATATTTTATTTTAAAATAAATTTTGTTAATTTTATATTAAATAACACAATCAAATAATAGATATTAAATAAATATTAAATTATTCTCTAAGTAATAAGAGAATCAACCTTAAGCAGATCCTTACATATAAATATATAAGCTATTCATTTGAAGGAGTGGTTATTCTAAGTACTAATCACTATTTTTTGATAATGTTTAAAATAGAATACTGTAAAGACTTTGAATTTAAAAAGCTTATCCTTAATGAATGAATATTATCATTTATATTCAATTCTAATAATATTTATCAAAGTATTATTAATAATTAAAGTCACATAATATTATTTATAAGGCTGTTTTACATAACTAATACTTATAAGCAAAATTATTTTTATGTAATACATTTAAATGCCAATATCTTTAATTTTTAATGAAAGAATCAATTGATAGTTTATAATTTATTTATCTCAAAATTTTAATTATTCAATTCAAATGTAGTTAAGATCCAAACTAATTCAATTAGCAATTACTGAATATAACAATTGAATCTTTAGAGAAACTTATAATATCAATTTAAGTATTGTCTACTTATAAAACTTCTTATCGTTTAAATCAAATATTTATTAAATAAACTATTAATGATATAAATGAAGCACCTATATTTTATTCAATATCCTCATCTATATCATTTAATTTGTATTATGAGTAACAATGTAGTAGCCTATATGAAACCTAACGTAATCTTATTTAAATAGCAATTATGTTTTTTATAGTCTTATATGTTAATTATAATATATAATACTTAAAATATATCCAACTTTATTGTTTTTTGGATTGTACATCATTTGAAAAAAACATAATTATATTTTCATTAGTAATATCTAATCTAATAAATTAAATAAATACAGAAAATGAATTATGTTAAAAATTACAAAAATTTAATATAAACCATTACTGACATCAATAAATATCAAAAAACTCTTTAATCCTATAAACTGATATTCAAATATATTAATGAACGATAATTTGCTCACTTATAATATTTGCCTTGAATTCATATCTTGCTTACTTTAAAGCTTTATTACATAATTTAACCTATTTGTTTTATAAATGGCGACTCAAATATCAAAACTTTATGAATAAAAGAGCTTAAAATCTTAATTTATAGACTTTATAAAGAGTTGTGGTTAGTCTTTAAATATTAACAGTCAATATAACTATTTTAATACTATTAATACTCCTTTGTCTATAGAATCAACCCTTAGGCTTAATAACTTTTGATTTATTATTATATAAATATTAATTAGCATTTATTGGTTTTAAAATCTACTTAAAATTCAATATATATAACAAATGCATCATATATTTACAGTTCTAATAAATTAAAAATGATAACAATACAAGTCATTGTAAATGAATAATTTAATTTAATAATTGAATTTATTGCTTTTTCATTTTTATAAATATTAAAATAAGCTATATAAGCACATCAAATATACTAAAAAAATTTGGAGACTTAAAATCATAAAGCAGAAGAACAATAGTTCAATTTATTGTTTGAAATATTAAATATTTTGTCATCAATTATTTATATATTAATGCATTTTAATGACGTTTAATATTTTATAATACGTATATATGTGATGATGAATATGATATTTTTCATCATTAATTTAATTCCTGTATGTATATTTAAAAGATTTCAAGATCGATCATCAATCGAAGTTGCTTTTCAACAGCTCCAGTAAATGAAGGCACTTTCTTAGATTAAGTGATGGCTTATTTCAATAAGGCATCTGCACATACAAATATAAGTCAAGATAGATTGGAGTAAGCATATTATTTAAGGATTTCAGTTTCTACAAGAGTACAGATATTGTGATAAAATTCAATTTGCCATTAGTAAGAGATGATGGAACATATATTTGTGTAATTTATTGAGATTAATTATTAGGTACCTGCATATAGAGCTCAACATAAGACTTATAGGTTACCTACAAAAGGAGGAACAAGATTGAGTCCACATATCAATATTGAAGAAGTAGAAGCATTGTCATTTTTGATGACTTTAAAAAACTCTATTTTGGATTTACCTTATGGTGGTGCTAAGGGTGGTATTGGAATCAACCCACGTAAATTTTCTAAAAGAGAAATTGAGACTTTGATGAGGAGATACACATTGGAATTAGCAAAGAAGAATTTCATTGGTGCTGCAATTGATGTACCAGGACCAGATCTTGGAGTAATTATTTTTAGTAATTTTCAGACTGGTGAATAAGAAATGAGTTGGATGAAGGATGCATATACTAAATTCAAAGGACATTAAGATATTAATTCTGTTGGATGTGTGACTGGTAAAGCAATCAATTAAGGAGGAATATCAGGAAGATAAGAATCAACAGGAATGGGAGTAAATTATTGAAAATATAAAATAGATTTTCTTTGCTACTAGGGAAATCTTGAATGATGAGAAGTTTTGCCAATCTGTAGGAATTGAACCAAGTTTGAAAGGAAAATCAATAATAATTTAAGGATATGGAAATGTATAATACTAAAATTAATAGTTAAGGTTGGTTCATTTTGTGCTAAATACATGTATGATTATGGAGCCAAAATAATTGGAGTAGCTGAACATGATGGATCTATTTTTAATCCAAATGGAATCAATCCATATGAATTGGCTGCTCATAAGACTAAAACTGGAGGAGTCAAGGGATTTGTTAATGCTTCAAAGTATTGGGAAGATGAATAAGCAATTTATTAATAATGCGACATTTTCATTCCAGCTGCTTTTGAAAAAACAGTTAATGCTGGGAATGCTGATAAATTTAATTGTAAGATTATAGCAGAAGGTGCCAATGGACCAACTACAATGGCAGCAGAAGAGAAATTAATATCAAAGGGAGTTATATTTTTACCAGATATTTTGCTTAATGCTGGTGGTGTTACAGTTAGTTATCTTGAATGGTTAAAGAATTTAAAGCATATCAATCCAGGAAGAATGACAAGGAGATGGGAAGAGTAAGCAAAACATAGAATTCTTGAAGTTATAAAAATGAGTACAGGTCTGAATATCAATATTAAGGATAGTAAACTTGCAAAAAAGATGTTGGAAGGTCCATCTGAAGTATTATATTTTATTTAAATTTCTAGACTGATTTAGTTCATACAGCTTTAGAGTAATCAATGATAGAGGCAGTTAATTTAATTATGGCTACTTCTAAAGAATACAAAGTAAATTTGAGATTGGCAGCTTATATTAGTGCAATTAATAAGTTAAATGAACATTTTGAAATGGCAGGAATTGAAGCATGATTGTTTTATATACATAAATATATTCATTAAAATAAGTCAGAATAAAATGATAAAATGGTTTTGCATTCTAATAATCATTAAAACTTTATTAGCATAGGATTTACATGTTACAATAGAAGAAATAGAAGAAGAAATCAGTACTATTAAAAATTATTCAGATAGATAAAAAGAAAATTTCCTTTGGATCCACAGTGAGAATAGAACATTAAAGTTCAGAATATTTTCTCCATTCTCATTAAATATCCTATGGAAGTGGATCAGGATAGCAATCTGTCACAGGAATGTAGGCAGATCATGATTATAACAGTTTATGGACTATAAAAGAGTGTCACAATCAACCACTAAAAAAATATGGTATTTAATACGTGTATTATTTATAGATGATCAAATAAAATGTGGAGATTGCATTAGATTTGAGCATATGTTAACAAATAAAAATTTACATTCTCATCCTCATTAAGCTCCTTTTTCTGGTAATTAAGAAGTTTCTGCTTATGGAGATAATGGTAATGGAGATGCAAGTAATTAAATTATATATCTATTAATCAGGTGATGATTGGATATTGGAATGTGCTGATAATAAGAATGGAGATCAATTTCAAGCATCAATGTGGTTTTATTTGAAACATAAATTAACATCAAAATACTTAAGGAGTAATAAAAAGGATAATTTTAATTAAAGAAATTGTGGTTATCATTGTCCAATTGAAGGTTAACTTGAAATTAGTGCTTAAACTACAAAAAATGCAGATGCAAAATGGAAAATATATTCAGGATTATTCTATCAATAACCATAATAAATAGATGATGATTATGATTAGGAGGGAAGACATTGCAACACTTATGGTGAATGTGATGATATTGATGATGATGAATTTGAGACTGTAATTTAAAAAGACTTGTGATTTATATTATTATAAATATATGTATATTATAAATAATTCCCATATTCACAAAGAAGATTTATATTGATTATAGTATATATTAGATAAGGAAATTGTTAAAATGATAAGAGAATATATTTTGAAAATGAGAAAGTCTAATATTAAATTCGAATAAGAGGAAGATATGTAAATGATTATGATATTTATTTCTTCTCTATTTATGTTTTTATTTTTCTATCTTATAATCTCAAATGTTCAACTCAACTTGTAATGCAGTTAAGTATGACATTGGGCAAACTTTTCCTATTGTCTTAAGTGGTACTGATATTCCTGAATGGATAGTCAAACTAAGTAATTTATTTTAAGATATTACGAATCGTTATAATTGTATTTCACATATTATCTTACTTCCAATTATTAATTAATGAAAAATCTACAATCATATTTCTTTACTTTTGCATGGAAGATGAAATCAACATTCAATTTATTATCTATTAAAAATCCACAAGCTTTATCATTTCCTCTTTTTCTCAAATAGCCAAATTTAATTTCTTAGTTTTAGCATTTTAATTAACAATCTAAACTATTTGAAGCTTTTATAAAGAATTCATCCAAATTATAAGTGTAATTAAATAGTCCATCAAAATTAAATTGATTAGTGCTAGTGTTCCATTTAATTCCTTCTCTAAAGCACCATTATGGTTATGTGATATTAAAGTTATAATTAACAAATAATCCTTAATTGAAAGATACCCCTAAACATAAATAAATTTATTACAAAGAGAATGCCAGAATTTCTTATTTACTTCTTTTTACAATCCAAATTAATATTGAAATTTTTTATTAATAGAAAAGACTTTGGCAAAGTAGGTGGCTTCATATTTACCAAGCCTCCATTAACCTAAGTCAAAACCTAATTTCAAATCATTTTGATCTCGAACTCTGAAATGTACCTTAGTATTATTCCAAGGAAAGCGGACATCAGTTGTTTATGTCTTACAATATTTTCTAAATCTGAATTATGTTTCTGAGTTCTTCATTTGACCATTAATTTATATTGAATGATTTTCAGGATTATCAATAAAGTAACTATAGAATGTACTATCTTTTAATTGACTCGTCATATTTTTATAATTTTAATTAAATAAATCATTACATTTTATAATCTAATAATCAAACCAATATCGAAGTATAAAATTATATATTAAAATTTGAGAATTTGATTTTTGAATCCGTGTGCAAAATGAAATAAATAATCTATTTTTAATAAGAGTTAAGTTAAACCTAATATAATTAATGATTATTTTATTTTAATATTATATTATATTAATATTCAAACCTGACTCCATGATGCAGGAAGAAACATTTGATTCATCTAATGAAAAAGTTTAGATAAATCTATTTCCTCCTTATTTGATCCTTTTATTAGGATTAATCTACTTGAGTCATTAAGTTTAAGCTATTTTTTTAAAGGTTAATAATGAAATAAATTAGATTTCTAAGGTTCAATTGACTTCTCTAATTAAGAAATCTTTGCAATGATTTTATTGGCTTCCTTAGAATTCCATTCAGAAGACACTTAATAATTATGTCCAACATATTATTTAGAGTCTAAATTCATATATCTACAATTTTTACTTGAAATACTTGAACAAAGAATAGTTTTTTTGTAATGATGTTTCAAAGCAAATTCTGTTCTCTTTTTGCTTTCTGTCACAGCTGAAAGTCGAATGGCAATTTCAGCCCATCTACGTCCATGTTATAAGAGTAATTGTAAAAAATAAAGATCTTCTGCATCACTCCATTCTTAACTGAAATCATAACAATATGATTATACCGATTAATAGATGGATCTAACTTATTGCCCCATCTTTCTCTACATTATTTTGGTGTTCTCATAAATTTATTCAAACCTACATCATTTAATTCCTTAGATATTTTACTCCATTTATTGCCTTTCTTCTATTTTAAAAATGACCTAAAATATTCAAAGAAAAATTACAATATAATCTCAAGCAACTGTTAATCTTCTTATTCAGTCCATGGATTGTTATAAGCTGATTAAGGTAGAAATTATAGGCTCATTTACTCCAATTCTTAAAGACTCCTAAAGGTTGGCATCAATTCGCTAATTAACTACCATTATTCTTCAGACTGTTTATAGTATTAAAATATACAAGTTTTAAACTGAGAGGAGCTTGAATACTTATTAGAATGCACTGAAGTAAAATTTCCTCATTTTTTTCTTTGCGATCTGTAGTCTTAGCTTGTTGAAGCTAATAATACATTCCTTCTAAGGTTTTATAATTAGGAATGGAGTTAAAGTGTAACATCCATTTCCTTTTATATTCTTTTATGTCAACGTTTTGAATTTGAAGAAAGTTCAATTTACTAGTAGGTTAGGACTCTTCAGTTGATTAGTGATAAGATTATTAGTGAACATGAAGGAAGCTCATATTCTTTTCTATTTATAAATTAATAATATCTGTCGCATTCATAAAATTTCTTTATGTATTATGCTGGATGAATATCTTCCAAAAATATAAAAGTAGAAAAGTTTTAGAAAATTCAATTTCAATGTACAATTTAACATTAGTACTTGACATGATTTACAAAGGAGGATTCAAAATTACAACAACTACAAAAACTTAGAGGACTTTTTATATCAAAATTCCTTTAATATTTAGAATTATCAATTAATATAGATATTTCATGAACATTGTTTTATTAAATACAATGTAATAAATATACATTAAACACAATATTTAAATTGTGATTTCCATTGTTTGACTCATACAAAATAAAAGTTTATTTTAAAAAATTTTACATAACACATTCTTAATTACAAAAATTTGTTCAATTTTTATATTAAAGGTATTTACTGACGAATTTCCTTTATTTTGATATCCATTTGTAAATTAGATCTAAATCCAATTTAATTGTGTTCACTAATCTCTTCTTTCATTAATTGCATCTAAAGTAAGAAGTTATTAATAGAAATCTGGTTAATTTTAATATATTTACATTATTTTATCAAAACTTGATACTTCCAAATGAATAAAACCTTTAGTCTTGAACATTAATCTAAAAAAAATCCATATTTTTCTACAATATTAATTTTTAATAGATAGGAGTTTTCTACTTGAAACATTCCTCAATACATAATTAAAAAACTTTAATTTATGATATATTTCATTTCTAAACTATTTTGGCAATTCTCTTGAGAACAAAATATTTATCTAAGTTTGAACTAACATTTCTTCCTACCAATGTCACTTATCATTTCCATGAAAATCTTTTTAAAATTATAACATCCTAATTCTTGCAACAAGGATTTTTCATCTAATTCATTTATTAAATTATTTATATTATTTATAACTCTAATTCTTCTTTTTTAGAACAAATTTGAATTCTTCATATAGCCTATAGTCAATCTAACTTTCTAAATTTATTGAAATTATATAATTTGATATTCTTATTTTGGTTTTTATATATATATTTTTATTTTAATAATGCTAATTTATTAATTCATTGTAATAATCAATGACTTGATTACATTAATTTCGGAGGTTAATTTGGTAACAGATCCTCTTCTTAATATAAGTTCTTCTTTTACACATCACCATTAAGAGTAATATATCCCTCTATTCTGTTAGATGAAAAACATTTATCACAAATAGGCTTTTAAGGTCTTTATACACTTTAGACATGCACAATGTTAGCTTTTATGTAAAATTTAGCACATTTTATGCATTTAAAATAAAATTCTACTAAATCATTAAAGTTAACTAACTTAATTTGGAACATTATCAAATCTTCGAAGGTTTTAATATCCTCTTAATAATTATCTTTAATGTATTTCTTTATTTTTTGGAAATTATTTTTAATCAATATTTTGAACTCTTTACACAATGCTGTTGTCAGTCCTAATTATTAAAAATTAATTAAAGCAGATCCATCACAAAGTTTACATTGATTAGTATCTTTTCCTTAGAATTTACAAACACAAAAAATCTTACTTTCCCCAACTTAAAATAAATACTCAAAAATCAAATCTAATACATCTTCTGTAGGTTCTAAACCATCTTATACTTTTAAAATTCTTGTTCTTGCTGTTTGTTTAAAACTTTTTAGCATTTAATCATAAGATGAACCAGAATCAATAATAATTTCTTCATCATCTGTAGCATATCTATTATAATGAAATTAATTTCACATATATTTAGTTGTCTTTGTAAATCCATATTAATTTTCCATTTTTTTTTAGAATTAATCATAATTAGTTGCTAAGATAATATTCCCCTTTATTGTTTCACTCACAAAATAAATTGAATATTATTCTTCAATTTCCTTTCCTTTTATATTTTCTCTATTTCCTTTCTATTCTAATTATTCTATACTTAATCATAAATACTTGAATTTTAGAATTGTTCTTTTTTTTCCTCATTCTTTTTTTTGAAAATCATATTTTTATCTTGCTCCTATTTTTCTTTTAATAATCTAAAGCTTGGTTTCTATTATAAACGCTCTAACATTTTATCATAAGAAGAAATAGAATCTATAGTGATTTCATCATTAATATTGTCTTAATAACTAGTATAATTTATATATTTCACATATATTTAGTTGTCGATTGATAATCATAGTGTTATAGCATTTCCTTATTGAAAGCTTCATAGTTGAATGGTACAATTAGAAGTTCAGTTTGACCATTCCTTTTCTCAAATTTCAATTAGTTAACTTGGTTTTCCACATTTTATCTCATTATCTAACTTTAGTAAATTATTTAATTCTCTAACAGCAAACTATCATGTTCCAAAAACAAAAAAATTAGAAATCACTTATATTAGAACTTGATTATGAAGTCGAAAGTAAATCAATAAAGAGTTCAACAAAAATGACTGAATAGAAAATTATATCTAAATTTGTTGATTTATATGAGGAGATCCTTGTATAAATCAAAGGATCTCAGAATCTGGTATTTTTATATTTCAATATTTTAGTATTTGATTAATAAAATGGCTAACTACAAGAATGGAGATGTTTTTAATATTGATTTATTGTTGTCCAATTTCAAATACATGATCACATTGTTAATTTAAGAATTAGTATTATTTATATATATATTTAGATCTAATATTAAATGCAAGTAGATTCACAAAACATTGAACCAAATAAATCCAATCATGAGTTAAATTAAATGAAACTAGACATCTAAAAATTTAAATATGTAACACTTTTTTATTGAAAATTGAAGGATAAGACTGACTTATAATATAAAGTTAAGGAACTTGAATAAGATTTATAACAATAATAATAATTAAATGCTTCCATTTGCCAAGATTTACTAGAAGCTAGACAAAAATATTAAGTAAAACTAAAACATTAATTAAAAAAGGAATTATAAAGAAAATTCGATCATTAGACTTAAATCAAATATGATAAAACATTCTATACACTCTATGATCAGAACATAAAGGATAAACTTAAATAGTTACATACAATTTACTAAATAGACAAATCTTAGAAATCTAAATCCATTATTAACTAAAAGTAAAAGTTAACCATTATGACTGAACCTTGTGATTCTGATTCTTATTGTGGAAGATATGGAAATATAACAGAAAAAAGTAATTCATTTTATGGCAGAATTAGTAACAAGAATAAATAAAATTAAACAATCGAAAGTATATTTTATTTAAATATTTATTTAGCCATCACATCTGTTGGAACTGATTACAATAATGTTTCTGATTCCTTTTCATGTCTTTTAAACAATAGCTTTTATAATAAAAGAGATAAATCTATTAGCATCTCTATTGATTAATCTCTAGAACGATATAAAAACTTGAAACATGTATATAAATAAGGACTCCCTAATAACTCTATTAAATACAAAAAATAAACTTAATTTAGCTGATAATTGTGATTACTAATTTATTTATATTAAATATTTCTCATTTCATATATTCGAAAATTATGAATTACATTAGAGGACCAAGGCCTAGTTTTAGCATGCCTAAATAAGTGGAAAGTTTTAAGGAAGAAAAACCATATTCATGTGTTGAAATAGAAAGCACGGATTGCTTTAGAAACGAAAACAATATAAAAAATGTCAAATTTGCACCTACTATTACTGTTTTTTTAAGATTTCAAGATGAAGACATTATGAAATTCAAAGATAGATTAAGAAAATAGATTCTATAAACTAAAGAAACCTTTGATTTCAATCCATCACTGGATGAACCAAAAAAGAAAAAATAACTTAAGTCTTGTTTAAAAACCTATTCTGAATGGGATTGTTGATAATTTTGATATGATTTCTTTTTGTTCTACTCTATATATTAACATCTTAACTAAACATTACTCTATTCTTTTCTACTATTTATTGAAGACTAATTTTACACATTCTTTCAAAAAAACGATTGCCAAGAAGAAATAACAAAGGCAACAAATATAAAAATAAACGCAACAGTAGCAAAAATGAATTATCATATATTCATTTTCTTAAGATGACAGTTAGAATATTCTTAATTACAACTGAACATAAATAATTAGGACATTCAAAAGAAATAAATACTACCATTCACTATTGTTAGGATTGATAAATAAAATTTTCCATTAAATTTTGTTTTGATTTTTTCATATACAAGTATATATTTTAATAATATATAATTACTCAAACTAGTTTTATTTCTGATTTTCTTAAAACATTACTCTATTGTAAAGATCTTTAGAAGTTAATAATAGTTAGGGAGAAAATATAGAGAAAAGTTTTACGCTTATAGTTTAATTCTTTTGTTTGAATAAAAAAAGATTTTAATTTAATCTAAAATATTTATAATTTAAGTTAAATATTTTATAATTATTTATTGATTAATAAATAAAAGGCAATAATAAATTTAATACATGAAATATTTAATTAATGAAATTCTCTTATACCAAAGTTAAAAAGATTAGATCTGTTTAAAAAATGTGGATATAATAATTAATTTCTTCTCAAATAAAATAAGAAAGTCTTTAAAATTGAAATTTTCAATTAACATAAACTTTATATTTAGTAAATCAAACATAAAGAGTCTTTCTGATTCCATTCAAATATGATTAGATTTAACAATTAAACTTTAATCTTATAATAATGTCTTGTTTATTAATGTTTTTAGCTGTTGAACATTCCAAAATTATTATCTCTATGAAATTTATCTTTTAACTCTAATTTGGATTTATGATAAATTCTATAGTATAGAGAGGAAGATTATTTCTATTACCCACAAGATTTGCATATTATTATGCAATTTTTATTATTATATAGATCCAACTATAATTTCTTATTTATCCTAATAAATTAAAATTAAAAATTTATTTTCCCCATAATTTATAATTTATGAGATTCAGGGAAGAAATTATAATAACTGTTCTCATCTATATCTACCCAAGTATTCTTTACTGTAGTAATTATTAAGACTAGTTTGTATTTGTATAATGATATTTATGAACAAGTGAATGTCACAATTAATTATATCTATATTAGACTGGTTAACGAATTCATTATATATATAATATTAAATGTTTGTTGTTAATCTCAACTTAATTAGAGTCTTTCTCTAAGATATTCCTTAAGAGTAACAATCTTATCTTGAATATGATCTGAGATTCTAGAAATCAAGTCTTATAATTGCACTCTGGATTGAGTTTCCATTTAATAAATATCTTATTATTATCTGCACCATTAATCTTACCCATCCAAATTGGACTATAAATATTTAATAAAATAGAATTACTTGATTTCTTTCTACTTCTGCAGCATGATATTCTACTTTACCTTAGGATTCCTCGATGATACTTTGATAATTTAAGATTGCTTATTCAAGATTTTATCTTTAATCAGATCTTAAAAATATAATTAAAAATTACAAAGTATTTCTTTCATTGGTTAGATCTGATAAGAACTATTACCAATTCAAACTTTATTATTTTTCAATATCTTCATCACTAGATTTGCCTTCAACAATTTGAACTCTCAAATTTGACAATAACTACAAAACTTTCTTTGCTGTATCAGAATCAGATTTAGCTGAGAGTTGGGTCATCATAGTTAAAATTGGTTAAAACAATAATCCACTAGATGTTGATTGACTAATAATTAATCTAATTCATTAATACCTTTATAATCTGGATAAGACTTTATTAAATCTTCCTTTGACTTGAATGAATGAAGATCCCCCTGAAAGATGTTCAATTAAAGCATATGCTTCATCTATAGCTGAAACAGCTTCAGTATGATCTTTGATTTTAGATTAAAATTCAGCATATTATAAATCTCTTTCGCTTTATCCTGCATTTGTTTTTTTAGAATTTTCTTCAATTTCAACAGAAACCTCAGCAATTTTGTTTAATGATCTTTACAAATTGTTTGTATTTTCATCTACAATTTTAGTATGAGCCTTCAATTAGCTTTAATGATATGCTAAATTTGTAGAGAAATCATGAAGTAATCTATTACATGAAGCTTAAGTATTTTAGATATAAAGATCAGAGTCTTTTTGTTCTTATTCCAACATAAATCTAATTATAAATATAAGGTAGAACCTAATGTTATTTATATAACTTTGAATTTCATGTACTGGTGAACCTGTGGCTAAACTAATTTAAATGGCATTCAATAATGTATTTCCCATATGATTGTTATCAATTTCTGCAAGTACAACTTTTGGATCTGTGGCCAATTTGCTTAATGCCTTTAATGATTATGAAGTCTTAATACCAAACCAATCAATAGCACTATAATGATTCTCATTTTTATATATAATTAATTAAAAACGAATTATGCTTGTGCTCAAATTTAATGATATAATCACAAATCAAGTTTAACAATAATAACAATAATACTAATACTTCAAGATAATACTATCTCGTTATTCTAATCAACATTTCTAGATTAAGAAGGCTTATACTAAATTCTCAGGAAGATGGTCAAAAGGAAGTGATGCAGAAAGATAAATAGATTATGTTTAAGAGAATTTAGATGTCAATTTGGTTGCTAAATTAGTTAATGCATTCAATGGTATTGAAATAATAATAAACACTCCTTAAGAATTATATGAAATGTATTAGATTTTACATTTCTTTCAGATACAAGAATTGTAAAATTAAATAGAAAAATTCCTGATTTAAGATAAATCTAGTATTTTAATTGGATACTAATTATCTGAATTATATGAAATTGAATCATTATCTAATTTTTATTTTGAATATTTCAAAGAATATGGATTCCTAGGTATTTTTAATAAAAAACTTGATAAAGAAAAAGCAAGAAAACATATATACAAAAACAAATCTAGATTAGTTCCACTTCATTATTTATATTTATAAGCCAATCTATTTAAGAAATTGTTGATATTACATAATCATCTTGCCATCATCAATTTTGATAAAAACAAATTTTTAGATTAATTTTAAATTGCCCTTTTAATAAGTGAATATTGTTTAACTAATGGTTATGATAGAATTAAATTATAAGAAATCTTTTCTGATGCTGTTATTAAGGATTAAGTCACTAATGAATAGAAATAAATTATATTGATAGAATTTGAAAAATAATATAAAAAAAACCAAATGAGAACAGTTTCTAGTATATCCTATTCAGAAGAAGATGATTCATCTGATACCACAATAGAAGTCAAAAATAAAAACTCAGAAACAATAATATCCTAAATCCCAATTATAGAACCTATTGAAATATATAGAGGAAAAGAATTAGACCCAAAACTACTTATAGGATTAAAAAATTTATAATTTCATTTTAAGACTAAACATACTTCATTTGGATTCTATGTATCCAAAAAGATTGAATTAAATACATAGATATAAGATGAATAACTATAGTTAATTAATTTAAGTACAAAAGTGTAACTTAATACAAGTTTAAGAGTAAATTGGATTAAATTTGATGAAAATAGTTTAAATGTAAATAATAGACTAATAATCATCAGATCAAAAGGAATATGTAGATATGAAGAAGATGTAAATGAACCTTAAGGTTAAATAAGATTAACTGGATGTCGTAATTTCAGGATAGAAGAGGTATAAGTATGGAATACTTGCATTTTTGCCTATTCTTGAAATTTGGGTTGAAATAATACAATTCAAATTTGTTATGATATTTCCATACATTTAAAAATTAATGGAGAAGTCAACTATTAATCTTTAAATTCTGTAATGTAACAAAATTTAAATTCTTCTATTATATCACCCACCTTCACTTGTTTAACTAAATTCATTTTAATGAATTTCTTTCAAAGTCTCTTAGTTTAATTGATTATTCTACTTGAACATCTCTCTATTTTTGTTTTAGAGAATAAAAGATGAATGATTTACGATATGTCTGATATGCCTAATCCGTGTGGCCAATAATTTTTTCAACGTTGATTAACTCTTTCTTTCTTTTTTTTACTCTAATTAGTACTGAAATTGTAACTTAGTTTCTTCATCTCATCAAGTTACTTTTGATCTTATTTTTATATAATATGTCAAATATTATTGTTATAATTATATATTAATGAAGAAGGAACACACCAATATTATTGATAAAAAACACTTATCTTTAATTTAAATTGAATTAACATAATTAATAATAACATTTAAACTCAAATATTTCATTTTGACCGTAGTGTAATGTAATTGACTTATTTAATAAAATGCCTTTGATGCTATAAACTATTCATAATAATTAATTGATATATAATTATATATGAATTTATATTACTCTTCAGATATTATGATGGAAATAAATAATAGGAAATGCAACTACTCTAAATTAATTAATTTTTATATAAGTTCATTTAAAAATATTATTAATAATCTAAACAACAACTTCTTATTATTCATCTACATCTAGGTTCTCGAATTTTTACATCTTTGAATTTGGCATTAATAATTCATTGGATGATAAATAGTATTGATTTACATTGTTATCAACTTCTTATAGAATTGATTCTTATGTAGCATTATAGATTATCAATAAAATATCATTAAATTTTGGTTTTAAAAGTTCTATGCAATTCTTAATATCATCATTTATTATCTAATTACTTATAATTATTAAAGTGTT
This sequence comes from Paramecium biaurelia, assembly GCA_000733385.1. Taxonomy (NCBI): domain Eukaryota; phylum Ciliophora; class Oligohymenophorea; order Peniculida; family Parameciidae; genus Paramecium; species Paramecium biaurelia. The sequence goes on from JPFL01000096.1 coordinate 40,858, forward strand.
TTCATTAGATATAGATTGATTGCAATTTGATACCTTTGTGGTGTTACTTAATTAATTAAAATAATCAAAATCTTCTTATGAGATCACTTGTTATATTAAATACAAATATACCTAGTAATGGTGGTTTTATTTTATGAAAGCCTACTTATTTTTACTATATTTGATTGCTTTATTTCTTAATATACCAAAACAACAATATAATTATACACATGAATGAAAAAGTTGATCCAAAATAGATCAACCTGTTAATATAGTTTTTTTTATTTTCCTGTGTAAGACCTGCATTAGATTCATTTTTTTCTTGTTTACTAATTTCATTTATAAATTCTGTGTTTTCTTCATCACCTATCATTTTAATATTTTATTTTATAATATTTTGCAATTTCTCAATTATGTTTTTGGACAATTTTGTAACTTAGTATGAAATTAGTTTCTAATATGGATATGCAAAATTAAGTGATTGAAACACTTAAGATTATTAGTTATAATTTAATTATTAAATAAATTTATTGGTTTTTTAAGTCATCTGATTGTAATTTTCCATAAAATTAGCAAATACTTTTTTGAATATTTTAATAAAATAAAAGAAAATGAAATATGATGAAATAAAAAAATGCTTTACATCTGAAAATAATTATAAACAGACAAAACAAATAAAAGATTATATTGTAGAGAACAATATGTATGATCTATTTATTATTAAAGCGAAATAACTTAAAGTGTAATTTAAGCAGTAGGAAACATATTGGAAGATGTTAAATCAACACCAATTGAGAAAATATTATCTACAAGAGTAAGATATTATTAAGTATTCAGTTAGTGAAGGAAATAATGGATTGTCATATTGCTTTGGTTATTGAAAAAGTATAAATAAAAATAATGCCAATTTATGAATAAATTCTAATTTAATATTGTGAGAAAGGATAAAAAGCAAAGTAACACTTCTCCAATTAACCTGGTAGATGTTATTAATATATATTCAAGATGAACAGTTAATGGTTCTTGGTAACACATTTATAAGACTGATTAGTGAATGTGTATTTGTTTGGAATATATGGCATCAAAATATAGATGGATAATAATCAGTATTTTCAAGAGTGTAATAAATAAAGTTATTTATCTTAGATACAATGATTTAGTTTAAAGAGGAATGTAATTTCCTAAATTATTTTATTTCAATTCTCAAAAAGTCAAGGAATTCTATAAACAATCTAAGGAATAAATGAATACTTCTCCATTTGTATATTCAAATAATATTCAACCTGATTTCTTTTACATTAAAAAAAGATTAGATGGCAATTAATTCTCAAAAAATGATCTCATTATTATTAAGAATGAATTACTCTGTAAATTATTAATAAATTAATATCTTTTTTAGCCTTAAAAAGTAGTGAATTGAATTTTAGTTAAACAAAGTTTATCAAAAATTTTGAAATAGCTTTGAAAGATTTTGAAAAAACTTAAAGATTTGATGAATTATAAATTATAATCTAATCAATGTACTATTATCAACTTAATTTTTAGTTGTTTAGAGTTTGATGATGAAGTATTTGATAAATAGGCAGCCATTGATGCATTTCAAAAGAGATATCAATCAAATTAAAGTAATTTTACTCCTTCCAAATTATAAGGAGGAGGTGGATATTCTACTGATAAGATTAGTCAATTTCTATCTAATGGTAGTTTGAGTGTAATATAATCTATTTTATTATTCTAAGTCATAAAATTCATCACCTAATGAATAGAAATAGTAATTACAAATATTAAATGAAAAAAATAGAAGGATTGAACAATTGTTATTAGAAAATTCTCTATTGTAGAAATAAATAAAAAACTTTGAAGATCAGATTCACACTCTAAAATAAAATCTATCCTAAAATATTGAGTGATTATTAATTAATATTTCAAGAAAATATATTCTAATTTCCAATTATGATTTAATTAACCAAAGAGCATCTTCATGATTAAAATAAAAGGCTTACAGAAGAAAATCAAAAATTAGAATTAGTTGTTTATGGTCTTCAACGTTAATTATAAAATCTTGCCTCATTTATAGAAAGGGCAAAATGGTTACAAGACCATGTTGATTAACTCAATCAAGAATTAGGAAAAGTTAGAAGAGACAATACACAATTATAAGAAGTTATTGTATCCTTACAATCTGAATTGAATACAATCTATAATAACAATTAAATAGAAACACTTGAAAAAAAAGAAATAGAAACTATTTCAAAATTTTATGAAGAATAACTAAATGTTCTTACAAAAGAAAATACTCGATTATAAAAATTGATTAAAGACTTTAATAATAAACAAATTTCCAATTTTTAACAATCTACAACCAAATTAGTTGAAATTGGAATTAAAATAGATTAAAAGTTAGGTGATTAATCTCATAGAAGAATTTTAAGTCACCCTAATTAACAAAGTCCTAAAGGAATCTCTAAAGAAATCTATCAAAATTTAATCCTTTAACTTTCTAACTAAAGCACCGATGAAAAATCAATCCTTGCTTCTCAGTAATATATTAAAAAACTATTTTAAATAGGTCGAAAATTAAACTTCCAGATTCAAATATCTTGTATTAAACCTCATACAAATAATCTAAATTAGCCGGATTTTAGATTTTATAGCAAGACTAGCCTTTACCTACCATTCCAAATCATATTAAAAAATGATTATTATAAATATTCAAATTATACTTTAGTTTCTTTTCTAATTTTAGTATCTGATAATTATAAGATTTATTTTGACTAAAGTATATTAATTATATATTCTATAAAATTATAAACAACAGAAGATAATTTAAAAAAACTAATATAATATAAAAAGTCAAACAAATTAATAGTATTATGTAAAAATAGTATTTATTAGTATGAAAATTAGTTTTCTAATTTAAACAAGAATTATAATGAAGAACATAGTAATAAAAGTAATTTATAAATATTATTATCATTATCTAAGTATAATTAAAAGCATTTTATTCAATATTTTCTCTAAATTTAAAATATGCAAGCACCAGGCTTAACAAAATTGCCTAGTCAACAGAAAGTTCCAAAGTACAGACCTGTAAGATTGTAAAACAAATTTAGTCCATTAATATTGACAATTTGATTGCCATATGTACAGGGAAACTCAAGAATTGTCCAAATCACAAGAAAGCTCTATATATTCGTGCATCTGCTTATATTAAGAAAGGAGAGTATTAAACAGCTATACAAGATTGTAATAAGCTTCTTGAAACTGACAGTGATAACGTAGGAGGATATTATTTGAGAGGTATTAAAATTTGAAAATGAAGGATGCGCAAATGAAAAATTGGGTTAAATAGATTTAGCTATTGAAGATTTCTCAAAAGTTCTTTCATTGGATGAAAATCATGTTAATGCAGCATTTGCTCGTGCTTCTTGTTTAAATTTGAAAGGGGATTTTGCAGGAGCTATTGAAGATTATACAAGAGCTTTGGAGAAGGACAATGCTAAATCTCTAAATCTATCTAATTCAATTAATAAGAGGTCTTTACTTAGGAATAGTTCTATGAAAAAGGATGAACCATATCCTAAGACTGATGCATTTTAATTTACTACTAAAAAAAATAAATATTAACAACCTGAAGAAGATGATTTGATGAATCCTTAAAATGATGAAGAATACTTATAAAATGATTAATCATAAATATAGAATTAGCCCTAGTAGACTAGTTTTATGAGTTAGAATCCTCTTTATACTAGTATTGATGCAAATGAATTGAATATATAAAGGCCATCTTAAATAATTGATAAAGAGATATCATAACCTCTCTAATAATAATTGATATCTATGATACCAGAAAATATCAAAAATGATAATAAGAAAATATCAGATTGGTTTCATTCATAGGGTTTTGAAGCAAGAAAAAAAGAAGATTTTATAAAAGCAATAGAATTTTATACAATGGCTTTAATGTTTAATCCAAATCATTTTAAATCAATTTTCAATAGAGGTATAATTTGAATTTATAGTCTCATTAGGTTTTGCTTTTGATAAACTGAGAATGTATAATGACGCCATCAGTGATTATACTAAAGCTATTGAAATGGATTCAAAGAATGCCTATGCATATTATAACAGAGGGATTTCTTATGATAAAAAAGGAGATTACAATTTAGCCATAAAAGATTTTGCAAAATCAATAGAGCTTGATCCTTCAAAAGCAGACTTTTATCACAATAAAGGTTTTGCAATGAAAAAAAAGAATTTAGTTAGAGAAGCAATTTTAGAATTTAATGAATGCATTCGTTTAGATAAAAATCATTTCAAAGCATATTATAATAGAGCAAATTGTTATGAAAAATTAGGAGATTTTGATAAAGCATAATAAGATTATTTAATTGCTAATAATGTTGTACCAAATAATCCTAATACTTTAACTCATATTGGGATTTTGATGGACAGACAATAAAAATTGGAAGAAGCATTAAAATACTTTAACTCGTAATCAATTTCAATTTGATATTTAGATCTCTAAAGATAGATTAAAATTATGCTCCTGCTTATAATGGAAGAGGGTTAGTTTTTGATAAAATTGGAGAGTTTGAAAAAGCATGTTAAGATTTTAATAAGGCTATAGAAATAGAACCATAGAATCCTGTATATATTCATAATAGAGGATGTTGTAAAAGAAGTATGAACAAATTCGAAGAAGCTTTGGAAGATTTTAAAAAGGCTTTATCTTTAGATTCAAAGAATCCTATTATCTATTCAAATATGGGGTTAGTTTTGAGAAAGATGGAAGATTTTGAGACTGCTGTATATTGTTATTCACAAGAATTAATTTATTCTTAAGAAAATACTAGAACTCTTAATAATAGAGGATACTGCTTAGCCAAGTTGGGTTAGTTTGATGAAGCTATAGCTGATTATACTAAAGCAATAAAATTAGACCCTATAAACATTCATGCTATTTATAACAGAGGAATTTGTAATGAGAGGATTGGTGAATTTCGTAAAGTAGAATATATATCAATATATAGGCTATAGATGATTTCACTTAAGTAATTCAATTGTAAAATGACTAAGGAGCTAATGCTTATTTTAATAGAGGATGTTGTTATGATAAGTAAAATATTGATAAAATAATACTAGTATTGGAGAAATGGATTTGGCTATAGCTGACTATTCCAAAGCACTTGAAATTGATAATAAAACAAGCAAAGTCTAATGATAATTAAATATATTATGTAAACCTAAAAATATTAAATCACTTAAAGATCAGGATTAATAATCCAAACTAAAGTCTAAGAGTTTGAGTGTCCAATATGTTTGGATACTTTATTCTAACCAGTCGTTTATGATTGTCAGGTGCATTCTATTTGTTTAAACTGTATAATTAAACTTAATAAATGTCCTTTATGTAGAAAAAGCATAACTGAAGTAAGACCAAATCAAGATTTGAGAAATGTACTAAATAGTTTTTAATGTAATTGTCCTTAAGGTTGTGGAAAAATTTCTTATAAAGATTTATATTCTCATAAAATTTTTTGTCCTTTGTCATCAGATATTTAGAAGTAAATTGCTTAAAGCTTAGTTTAAATTAAGGATCAAATGATCTAAGTACTTGATAAGGAGATAAATCCACATTTAAAGTAAGTGCATACTCAAATTTTTGATGATTTTCTAACAAATTGGGACTGGCTTCCATATAAGCAAGAAGACTGGAAATGGTGGTGGTGGAGTAAAAATGCATGGTGGAATAATAACGTGTGTCAGATATGTAATGATTTATGGCATAAATATGAAGATGAAATATTAGTATATGAAAATAATAGAATGAATTTATTAGACCAATTATGATATTTAATAATTATTTTATCATTTTTATTAAGCTCTTCCTTTAAAATGATCCATAGATTCACTGACTCCAAAAAGTTCCATCATATTATCATAAATACATGTTGGAAAGATTGCTTTAACCATTATAGCAAAGTTTAGAATAATTGGCATAATCACAACTGTTTCTTCTTAGAGAACTGCATTGACTATTCTTTAGGAAGCATAATCTAAATAATTTATGAGATTGATACTTTCAGATAGAATTGGGAATAATAAAGGGAACTTTGATTTGGCTCCATCAAACATTCCTGTATTGATGAAATATGGACAAATACAAGTTGTTTTTACATTAGATTTTGTAGCTCTTAATTCAAATCTTAGTGATTCATCAAATCCAACAGCACCAAATTTAGAAGCACAATAATCAGCTAATCCTCTAACTCCAACCCAACCTGCAATTGAAGCAATGGTTACAATATGTCCATGTTTATTTTTTATCATATCTCCTAAAACTTCCCTCACAGTCCAATGATGAGCAGTTGTATTAATATTCATTGTTCTAGTTATACCAGAATCTGAATTTTCTAGAATTTATTTTCCACTCACAACTCCTGCATTATTAATCAAAATATCTATTTTTTTGTTATGAAAAGCATTGCATTTTTCAATAGCTCTTTTAACAGATTAAGGATCACTAACATCACATTTTACTCCAAATGCAGTTTTCTCACCATAAGTCTAATTTATTTAACCTATAACTATTTATAAGGCTTCTTCATTCACATCCACAATGGATATCTTAAAAATATTATATTTATTTATACTTTAGCTCCTAATTTAGCAAATCTAAGTGCCATATTTCTTCCAATTCCACTTGCACCACCTGTAATGAAGATATGTTCATTAGCTACACTCTTCTTCTTTAACCATCTTATAATATATTAAATAAATAACCCATTATTTTTTCTCACTTGATGTTGAAGATATAATAATCCCAAACCTAAAACTGCCACCTATGCAACTCCTTTATTTCCATTCTTTTCATAGAACTTCTTCCATAAATCTTAGGCTTTTGTCAAATAAGGTTATAACATTTAAGATAATTATTTATTCTTATCAATAATTTACACTCTTTTTTATTGCCTCATAAATTTTAAATTTATCTGGCAAATAAATTGGTTCATGAACTAATGGAAATGGTGTATCATAGCCTGTAACTCTTTATATTGGTGCTTCCAAATGTAAGAAACACTTCTCTTAAATAAATGCACTTAATTCTGCTCCCATACCACATGTTTAAGGTGCTTCATGTGTTATTATGCATCTATTTCATTAATCAATTCAATACCTTCCTGTCTTTTTAACTGATTCTATTAGAGTCTATCCATCATATGGATATATTGTTTATAAATCAATTATCTCACAACTAACTCCATCCTTTTCAGCCAATTTAGCTGCTTCTTTCATCACTCTTATTTATGTTCCATATCCAATCAAAGTTATATTTTTACCTGATTGAACTACTTCAGCTTTTGATAATTCCAACTAAAATTCATTCCATTTTAACATACTTCATAATCATCCAAAGGAACTTCATCCTCAGCATTACGATATAAAGCTTTAGGCTCAAAAAATATCACTGGATTTTTATCTCTTATGGATGCAAGTAATAATCCCTTTGCTTATATTGGATCTCTAGGTACTACTACTTTCAATCCAGGAGTATGAGCAAAGTATGCTTCTGGAGATTATGAATGATATAAAGCACTAAATTATATATTCTTATTCATACCCATGTCCTACAGCTCCCCAAGTAGATCTAATTGTTAAACTTCCACAATTGAATTAATTTCCAGATCGATATCTGAATTTTGCTGCCTCATTGACTATCTAATCAAAAGCAGGGAAAATGTAATCACTAAACTAGATTTCCGCTATTGCTGTATATCCTACACTTGCCAATCCAATTCCAAAAGCACCAATTCCCTAATTATTATAATTTATTCATACTTATTCACATAATGGAGTATTGAATACTCTATCAGTGCCATACTTTTCATTCAAACCTTATGAGCATCTAAAAACACCTCCAAATTTAACATCCTCTCCAAATAATAATGCCCTTTCTTATATATTATGACGTACTTTGGATTTGCTCCTAATTCTATATCAAGAGCATTATTTATTGCTTAGAATAAGTTCATTTTCTATCTGTTTGTACTCTTAATATCTGAAGCAAATCTGTGTTTTGTTGAGGCAAATTGATACACTCTTCTCAATAATAATTACATTTATTATTTAATAGCTTATGGAATTTCAATTATATTTTGTGAATATGATAGTCTAAAATAAAACTATAAACTAATGAACAGAAATAATTATTTAATAACTATTGATCAAGAAGCAATCTCTTAAGGATAAAACAAATTTTCATTTTTTGATAAAATAAGAATGCAAAATTTCTTAATATTATTTATAACAAGTATTGAGGATATTGTTCTAAATTCTTTAGTTGTCTTAAGAATATCTCTACTAGAATTGATTAAAGAAGATTCATTTTAGATTTTTTTAATTTAAAAAACAAATAACAAGATATAAATACAGTTTTGAATCAATTTAAATAATAAATCATAACAAATCTAAGCTATCTAAAAAGAATATAGAACTCTCATCAATTTTATTTAAATTCAAAAATAATATCAATATGTTAAAGATGAAATATGATATAATTTTATTAAATTATATAATGTTATCAGTTTAACCTGAAGGTTCAAAACCGTAGAAATTTTAAGGAGGTAGAATTCACTTAAAACCTATCGACAGCATAGGAAGAGACTTTGATTTAGGAACTATTGAAACAAAAGGTAGAAGGCATTTTTCTTTTGATCCTACACCTGTTATACAATACAAACCTCAATTAAAAGTTGGGTTTCCAAAAAATGTAACCAATCCTGAAATATTATTTACTCATAAAAGTTTAGGAGGACCTGATAAATTAACTTATATGCCACCAATCAAAAAGCATAAAGATTTTACATCTACAATGAGAAAAACTGTCATTAATAAAGATGTAAAATGTATTAATGTATTTTAGTATGAAGAACAATAAACAGAAAATCGTAGAATGATTGAAGAGTTGGATTTTTGGGAGAAAAAGTTTAGAAAATAATGATTATATTAGCATATATATTACTAATTAAAAGATATTAATAATGTAAATTATTAAGAGCAAAGTAGTATAGTAATTAGTACATCGGTCCTAATACAATAAAATTGTATGGCAATCATCTAATCCATATAATAAAAGATGGCAATACAAATTTAAGAATGCCTATTACACATATCCAAGAGATATTAATTAAGAACATACCTATGTTAAAACCCCAAAAGATAATTGGGAATCAGTTCCACTTGGATGGGCTTGGATTTAAGATTTATTACATAGACATGTATATATTTTATTAATAATCTAGGTACCTAATTTTTCATGTTTAATTGAAAGAAGACATAGATTATTTGATTAGTTTAATGTTTATTTCTTGCCTGCATTCAGTCTTTTCTGTTATTAATTTTATCCATTAGCATTTGGATTTAAAGTATAGAATCATAGATATCTATTAGGTATTAACAGTATTACCATTGGCAATGTTATATGTGAGAGCCAGAGACAAATGTGGTGATCCTGATTTCAAAGAAACATACCTTAGAGATATGATATACAAAAATAGTGAAATAAATGCTCTATTTAAGGATGAGACTCTTCATGTTTTAGATTATGATTGTGAATATGATAAGGGATATCCATGTCCTGAAAAATTCCCAGAATTCAAGAATAAGGTATCAAACAAATTTATTTTTCTTTAGTTTTGGAGATTCTTTAATACTGATACATCAATGACAACAGGATATTTTAAAATGGCTGATGTAGAATCAGGTGCAGTGATGAATTTGAAATTTAAGACAATGCCTGTACCAGGAAAATATAGATATTAAATTGGGGAACCATTTTATTTTTATGATTTAAGAGGTATTAAACAATTATATGTCTAAAGCTGAAATTACTCATAATGGATAACATAAGGAAGTTGTTTTAGTTGATGAGAAAGTGGCTTTGTAAAAAATAAGACCATTTTTATTAATTATTTGAAAAATAAAATAAAATATCAATTTAGGATATTAAAATTATAGTCAATTTATTATAACTTGCAGTAAGTATTTGCAATTCCATTTATTCATTGTATATATTTTTTGTTTTACTTTTGTTTATTCAAATTGTTAAATATCTATTATTAATTAATTATTTTATGGATTCAATAACAAATTTATTCCATATCTAATAACCTAACAATTTATCCAAATAAAGAACAAATTGACTTTTTATTTAATCAAATTATTTTCTCCTTTTTTAAATTTTATAATTATTCCAACTCTTATTATAATTGTACTACTTTTAGCAATAATCCATTATTAACAAATTGACTTCCCTCTGCAATATTACAATTTAAATTAGATTCCTTTTTATATTTGATTCCAAATCCTAATTTTCCCATTTGATCAAATTGGTAAAAATTATAAGTATTAAATCCATAATCTTTTATTTTCTTAATAACCTAATTGCTCAAGTAAATGATCATGTTTATAGTACTTGGATATGATGTAGATAGTTAATATGTAGACTTTCCTTCATCTTGTAAATCAAATAGGATTTCATATTCTATAAAGATTTTGAATTTCTTATTTTGATAGCGATTAAATACAATTTGAATTTAGATTGACTTATTCGAATTAATTGCTAGAATAATTTATTTGAGATTTAAGTTGAAAGGTTAGAATCATAGTTTGATGTAGAATACATATTTGATTTAATTAGTACATTTTTTTATTTAGTTTCATAAAAACAATGAATTAAATATTCACAGAGAGAAGTGTCTAAGGTAACAAAGTTTCAATGGTACCTGATGAGTATGAAATGAAAATTGTGAAAATTGAAAACTCTGTTAGATCTAGAAAGGAGAGTAGAAGTTCTGCTAAATCACAAAGACCAGAATCAAATATTTTAAATGATGGGGAGAAAAAAAAATCTTCTTTTGAAGATAGTAGAATAACTATGTTGTTATTTGAGAAATACAAGACTGTTGAATTAGCTAGATTTTTCACGATCACTGCTACTATTACATTAATAATATTGGAATATGAATATTCATATAGCACATTTTTAGTTAGAACATTAGATGAAGAAATGAAACTATTTCTTTATTTAATTATGTTCTTAACTATTCTCAGCAGTATATTTATAATATAACATTTAGTTATTTTTACATTTATTAGTTATCAAGTTTTAATGGCATATTAAAAAGAAGCATAAATGATCACTCCACAAGCAAACTTATCAGAAACTTCTTTGATTTGGGGTATTGCTTGGGAAATAATTTTATTGATTCTAATACCAACTCCATACACAAGATATTAAAAAGTAGAATTTCAACAAAGATATACTGATACAAATAGATTCTATTTCTTAAATGAAATTTTAACTTTTCTTTCAATGTTTAAAGGGTTCTTGTTGCTTAACATAATTTTTAAATTTTAGAAATATTCATCTTCAAGAATAGGCAGAATCTGTAGATTATATTCAGCTGATTTTAATACACATTTGATGTTAAAATTATGTATAAGAGATAAGCCATTTGAAACTTAATCAATTTTATTTTTAGGAGGAATGTTTGTTTTTGGATACTCCTTAGAAGTAGCTGAACGTGCCCTTTTTAGATTAGAAGATTCTTTGGATCAATCTTATATTGGTAATAGATTTTGGATAAATCTTATAACTATATTTACCGTTGGATATGGTGACTTTTTTCCTATTACTGATTTAGGTAGAGTGGCTATGGCTTGTGGTGTTGTTTATGGAGTTGTAGTTACATCACTTTTTACTGCTACACTATATAATTTATTAACTCCAATGAATGGTGAATATTTGGCATGGGCATTATTGGAGAAAGCTAATATAAGGAAAATAATTTAAAATGTTAGTGGGAACATTTTAATTAAATTAAATTATTTATCTAAGAAACATTGTAAATAATTTAAGACTTTAGAGGAGGCTTCTATTGTGAAAGATTAAATAGGAAATATGAATAATCTTTTATAAGAAGTTTGTACTTTAAAAAGATAATATAGAGATATTGATGGTGAAGAATTTATGGCTATGGTAAAAAGAAAATTTAAAGATATTAATGGATAATTTGAAGATGTCTAAGAATATTTAGAGAAAATTTAGAAGCAACAAAAATTAATAATTTCTACAATTGAAAAGCCATTTGATTTTTCAATAAAATAATCAGTAAAAGTCAAGGAGAGTAGTAAAGATGATGATTTCTTTGACAATTTAAATGAAACTATAAATTGTTCTCACTTAATGCGTTTCGAAGAAGACTGACTATTGATATATAATTTTATGGGTATAATTAATGCTAATGATAAATGAATTAAAACGATTCAATTAATTAAGTCACTTACGCAAAGTAATATAAAACTGGTATTGGGACTCTAGGCTATGAAAGATCCTTCTCTGTGAGTCAAGATGAAATATAATCTAAGGAAAATAATTATTAAAAGGTTTAAGAAAAAGAAATTATCTGTTTTGAAGATAGTCGAATAACAAAATTGATTATGGAGGGACACAAATTGATAGAAAATTTTAGATTATAATTAATTCTTGTAATAACTGCATTGTGGTTTTTAGAAGTATTAATCCTTTTTCAATTTAGATTGATGATGAATTATTTATTGAAAAAAAAGGATCAGACTTAATCTTATGGCTTACATTTAGTCTAAATTTGATACTCATCCTATTCACTTTTTTAAGTTATTTTACTTTAATGAATTATTGGAAATCTACCTTACTAATACCAAAACATCAATCATTTTATCATTCTGATCAAATGAAACCATTTTTAATAGAAGCCTTATTCCTATTAATATTTCCTACTGTTTTTACAAGAGGTAATATATAATAAGTATTTTTCAATAGATATTCATTTAAATTTTACTATAAAAAACAACGAATATTATTATACAATAAATGAAATTATTATAATGATAAGTACTTTAAGATCATTCTAAGTATTGTTCATATTTTTAAGATTATGTAAATTTTATAACAGTCAAACATAAAGATTATCATTAAATTATGGAATTATGATGAATCCTAAATTTCTATTCAAATATATGATTCATTCTTAACCAACCATACTAATAGTATCTATATTTAGTATTACATTTTGTTACTGTACAATAGCTATGTGGATTGCTGAAAAAGCACTCCAAAGAGATAATTTACAGTCTATTTAATTATTGTAATTAATTTAAATTATTAAATAAGTAAACATTGTTTCTTAGAAGTGATTTTATCCCTTTTAGCATATGCTTATGAAGATTATGTTCCAGTAACTAATTTAGGTAGAATCATATTATCATATGCTGCATATGCTGGATTCGTTATGGCTTCAATCATTATAAGTGCAATTATTCAAGCATTTGAATAAGAATATGGAGAATATTAAGCATGTGTTTTACTAGATAAATTGATAATGAAGGAGGATATGTATCAAGTCACAAGCAATATTGGGGAATAATTTTATTATATTATGAAATTTGATAAAAATCCTTTTACATACAATAGAGTCAAAATTATTCAAGCAGAATTGAAAGAATTTTAGATGTTGAGGAGACAATATAAAAGCATAATCTCTGAGAATATTGTAAACTTATTTAAAAGAAGGTCAAGAGAATCTAATGATCTTTTAGAAGAGTATCAAGACATAATGAAAATGTGTAAATACCAAAATAAGTAAATATAAGAAATGCTTGAAGAACTTATTTCTTTATAAAATTATCATTATCATAATTGGTATGATTGAAGGAACATCTATGAATTTATTTTTATTATATTAAATTTAGAATAGTATATTCAAATATAGATTAACTACATAACAACAATATAACATTTCTATTAACAATATATATAAATTACTTATTTAATTCAATAAATGTAAATAGATGTTCAAATTACAAAACCTATAGATTAAACTTTTTTTTAATGAATAAGAAGTTCAAACTAATATGGTTGTCTACTATGAAAGTACCTCCTTTAATAATAAGAGAGGTAAAATAGATTCATAAGAATAAACTTTCTGATCATTTTTTTTTTTAATTCATCATTTACAAGTTGCTAAAGATTCAATATTTAGTTTTTTATTGGAAAATAAAAATAACTCAAATTTATTTTTTAATTTTTAAAATTAATTAAAAAAAAAGTGATGAGTTGCACAAATGGTTGAATACTCACAAATGCCTAAACGAAATTATATTAAAATTAAGAAAGCCATATATTAAATATTGGAATTAATGAGAAACTAATTATCTCTAGCACTTATTTCAGATTATAAAGAGGAAATTGATTATTTAACACAAATTATAAGATTTAATATTTTATCTAGATATTTTTCTCTAATGAATTTTTATGATTGATTAATAAGTGATATTTAAAAAGTATATTTTTATAAAATGAGGCTCTGTTTAGTTGTCTGAAAATTCAGTTACAAGGCTATTGAAGATAATATAATAAAAGGATTCTGTGTTATTATTTATTTTACATGAAATTGAACGAAAAAGATCTAAAAAAGTCAACATTTAGAATGCTGATTTTGGTTAATTTTTGCTATGGATTTCAAGATAAAGATATTAAGACCAAAATGAGATTTTGAATTTTATAATGCTCTTTCGATCGTTATTCATTATAAACATTTCATTTAAATTCTAATATTTCTATTCCAATAGAGTCAAAAGATAATGATATATATTCTCACAATTTAAGTCGTATATTTAATCAATGGATTTTGGTCCTCATTTTATATGTAAGGTAGATGTTAGAAAACCCGTATAAATTTCTCTATAAATTATTTAATTTCTCATATTAATTAGAGATTTCAGAAAGATTTTAATAAAGAAATGAATAAAATGTGATGTCTTATTATTTTAGCAATTTCTCTTTGTGTTTTTAAGATGCAATTTTAAGGTGTTTATTTTATAATTGTCATTGAGATACCTCGTATAATAAACCTAAAATTGTAAAAGTACTCTATAAAGAGGTATTTTACAAATAAGCGACAATATGAGAAGGTAAACATTTTTAGTCTTTGTATCAGAATATACAAAACAATTGACATTAAAGACTTAGTAACAATGGGGGAGAGAAGATTCAAAAGAATAACTTCTCATTTTTTCTTTGAGTATTTCTATTTAAATTTAATATCATAATCAAATTAGTGTTATTTTGAATTCTTAAAAGAATTTTATTTATTGTTTAAAGTATTAGCCTTTATTTAAAATGATATTTCTTAAACTTCTTATTCTATTAATTGTGATTTATTTTACTTATTTTATATATTTTATATATATTAAAATTTCATAGTGATATACATATATATAATCAAATAAATTATAATATATATTCGAGATTTATAAGATTAAATTTCTTAAACTTTTTATAAGTCTTCTAAAATTGGTAAAATTTGATTATAATATTATGGTTGACTTTAAAGATAAATTGTATCTAATTTTTTCAGGATTTGATATGTTTATAATTCAATATTTATTAATTTAGGATTGATGAAATATTTTTCTAAACTAGTTTACTTCTTTTTATCAATAGGGTCTAATACAGAGAGAAGAAAATAGAAGATAGATTATGGGAATCTGGCCATGATAGTATTTTATTTTATATAATTACTTGGATATCTGTATAGTTAATTTGAAAGTAAGACTCAAGTGTTTTATGAAAATGATTATTTAGCATAAATTGGTTAATACTCATCAATACCTTTTATGATGATTGTTATTCATTATGATCCTTTTACAATTTTAGTATATTATTGTATATTTTGTACAATGTGTTCGATCTATGGAATTATAATATTTCAAATTCTTTTTAAAGTAAAATAAGTACTTATTAATTAGCCTTTGCATCCATCACATTTAATTAACAGATTTATTAAGTTTTACTTTTAAAACTTTTAATGGTATTTTTTAACACCATTTCATGAAACAATGATTGGTGTTTTAACTTGTGGACGTTTAGCTTATTTAGAATAACATGCAGGTTTACATCCTCGTAATTGTTTTAATGAAATATCTCCTCATTTTTTAATTATAAGTTTTTTTGGATAAGCCTTAGTAATCATTTCAGGATTCCTATCTTTATATTGTTTTCGGAATTATGAATTTATTTAAGGTGTTCTAATGAGAAAATTTAGTTATTTCAACTTTTTAACCATTTTACTACACATGATATTATAAATGGCTTCATTTTGGAAGGAAATGTATGACAATTACAATATTATTATACATGGAATTTTTATTATGATAATGTTTGTAATTTCACTAGACACATTTAGAAACTTTCCTTTTGGTTTTTCTAGTGAAACTGTATATTTTAGTTAATGTTTGCAAAGTGCTTTGTTTTTTTAAATTTTAGTTGCAATTTGGATATTCTCTGATTTAAATGATGGCCATATATTTATATCATTTTGTATAATTGTACCTGTAAGAATTAAATTTATTTTAGTTAATTATTGGAATTAATTAGTCTTTTTATGATAATTACTTTGATAATAAATGTTAATAATTTGTAAGGTCTAGATGTGGAAATAATAGTGAACATCCGTTAGAATTTATTTGTTAATTATGTCATTAAGAATAAAAAGAGTAAAGTGATTATTTTTTAGTTTTGAAATATTTAGGGATTCATTGTTAACATTGTTCTGATTTAATTTGTCCTTGCAAATAAAGAATTAATAAATTTATACTTAATCATAATTAATTAAGTACAAATTAAATATACTTGTGGGTTCAGTATGAATTTTAATAGATGATTAAATCTATTATTTAAAATCCAGATTTATTCAACTAATTTGAATAATTAACTATTAAATTTGTAACTTTCCTATAAAAATACAGAGAAAATTAAGTTTTATCTTATAAAATAATTTAGGATGTAATTTAAACATTCTAAAAAATGAATTCTGGTAGAAAACCTTATTTTTTCATAAATCTGGCTAAACATATATAATACTAAAATAAAGTTGAAATGGAGAATATCAACAAAGCAGGATCATAGATATCACAATAAGAATATTTAACTTTATAAGAATTTAATTTATTTTATAGATATGAATAAAGTTTGGTTAGAAATCTTAATGGATTATTAGTAACACAAAAGTAATTGTGGATTGAAAAATTGAGAAATCAAATTTAGATAGAAAAAATTTTAAGTTGTTCTAAAGATATAATGAAAAGAACATTAATGTTGAAAAAAATAATAAAAAATTTTGAGAACATTAAAGAATCTTAAAAAATAGATACTATCTTAACTCTTAGAATAAAATTAGTTAGTAGTTTGGTTTGTATGGAAGATATAAATTTGTCAATGAAAATAGCTCAACGTATATAAAGCTATGAAAAAGAGTTAATTAATCAAAAGTAATTAAATTTCAATTCTTTATAATTTATATAAGGATAAGCATTGTCAGTGATTTCAAATGTATCAACTCAAACATTTGGTTGTATATCTCAATAAATAAATGATTAATTTTATAATTTCTTTGGATATGAGAACAATAATGGTGTTACCTTGACTAAAATAGAGTAGTTATTACCAAATAAGATAGGCAGAATTCATAATGGATTGATTGAGTCTTTTTTATAAAAGGGTAAATCAAGCAGATTATATTAAAGTTCAGATTAATTTATAATAAACTCTGATAACTTGATTGAAAAAGTTAGTATTTGTTTGACTACTCTATTTCCATATTAAAATGAATAATACTAGTTTTTAATAATAGGTCATTTATTAAAAAGGATGAAATATGAAAAAAGAGAAATAGATTATAATAAAAGAGGATACATATTGGTTGATTCAAATTTCCTTGTCTTTGGATTGACTAGAAATGTGTATGAAAGAATGAATTACAAATATTTTTATAAAAATGAGAAAGATTTAGATTTGATAATGCCTGAAGAAATATATGATTAATATTCTATCTAAACATTAATTCCTTAATTGTCCTTAATTTTAGAAGAGTATTATAAATTGTTGACTTTAAGAAATTAGAAGAAAATATTGAGACATGATATAATATGTTAAAGAGAAATAGGAGTATTTTAGGCTTAATCTTGTAAAGTTTAATAGGCAAAAACAAGTTCAACATTTTAAACAAAAAAAAATACAAATAAGTAAATGATGAACATTTTAAAAGATGCTAATTTCAGTTTGGCTAATATTCCTACTTTCTCTTAAAAATAATATCCTATTGAATATAGTGTAACACAAAAGGTTTTAGATTACATTGAGAAAGATACAATCAGTGAATTCTTATATTTTATAATAGAATTAGATTTTATAGAAGACCCAAAATTAAATACAACTCCATCTTAAGTTATTGCTAGAACTCCAGCACTCTCTGATATATTGAGACGTCAGAAAATTCAGATTGAATAAATTAGACCTAATTAGAGTAATATCGTTTTATCTAATGATGACAATAATGATTAAATTGATTTAGTGGCAGAATTAACAAATACAGGATCAAGAAAAAGTTCTTATGAGATAATAGATCAATTAGAAAAAATAATCATTTATATAAATGATACTTTATTACCAAAATCAATCAAAGATTTGATTGCATAATTTACAATACAAATTTTAGTTTTAGTTGCTATAATAGTAATTCTTACTAGTCTTTTCAAACATAAGAGATCTATTCAATCAGATTGTATTGAATAGATCACTTATGATTTAAATTTCTTGGATGCTTATAGTTAAGCAATGTCAGGATCTAGACATGTCATATATTATAGAGATTTCTATTCTATTTAGAATAATTCACTAATCTATTTAAATTTTAATGAAATAAACTTTAGTAGATATGATAAAATTTATGTGGCTTGGTAACACATTTCAAAAGGGAATATTAGATTAATAAATATGTATGAAAATTACACAAAAATAGCTTAGTAGAGTCAGATAAAACTTTTGACTATTTAATTTGTAAACTTTGATTTAAATTCTAAAATTCAATAAGAAGTCTAAGATTATTCAACCTATTATTAAATAATGCATCAAACCTTTTATCTTTAATATTAATCATTTTCTTCATCTCCTTAAGTCTATTTATCTGGTAAAGATGACTCTTACTTAACATAATTGGCAAGATCTTAGGTTTATTACAATTTTTTTGATGTAATTGAAAGTGCAAATTTAACTTTACAAGACTGTTAATCTTATAATCTATCAATCAATAATTATTTTGATACTTTCATAATATTTTACTTTTTAGGATTGTATACTAGTATAGTTTTAGTATTGATTTCAATAATTATCCATTACTATAGAGTTGTAAAATCAATCAAAATATATATAAAGCTATTTAAAATGTGTGATAAGGAGGACTGTTAACATATCATACATTTATGTGAGTCTTTAATAAGTATAGTTAATTATGATAAAATCTTTTTGAGACAACAAAACTTTAAAATAATTATGGCCTAACCACGTCATACATTAGAAAATGTGAAAAAATCTTAATCTAAAACAACAATAATATTGATTAGAAAGAAAAATAAAAACTAAAAATCAATTAAAAATAGTTAAAATAAGCAAAGTTTTTATTCTATAATTATGCTTATACTATTATCAATAGGTCTAATCATATATATTATGTCATTTCATTTATACTACAACCATATTAAAGATTCTATAACTCCAATCAGTAATTAAGCTATCTTAGCATAAGAATCAAGACTAAATTTTATTGCTACTGTGAATCGATTTGATTTGTACTTAATAAAATTATATTTTGAAACTTATTCAAGACTTAATAAAGTAGATGATAATTTTTCATATACTAGTAAAAATATTTAGACTGATACACAAATCTTATAATTATTAACTATTAATATTGAAACTTTAAATTTAGATTTAAAAAGACTCAAAGCAATTGACTTTGTTGATTTAATCTTTCGTAATGATCAGGCCTATTCTCAATTGAATAGTAATCAATAAGATTCAATATTGAAAAATGATGTTTGTATTTTTACAGGTTGTAATATGCAAACAGAACTTTTCTTTGATAGATTATATTAAAATGAATTTGTTCCTCTGTTTTATACAGGTGTTTTGAATTTACATACCAAAATATTAGCCTTTATATAAGATGCATTTTAAGTAGTCTCATAAGATTTAAGTGATGTGGAAATAATTAATAATTTAGAAAATATTTTTAATGATAGTGATTATCTAATTTATATGCATTGGGGATTAGATATAATTCAATTCTAAATATCCTAATTTAGTTAATATTTCCTAAATATCTCATAATAAACAATTAATTCTCTTACCTAAAATAATCAAATATTAATAATTTCAATTGGAACTCTTTTACTAATTCTACTTTCAGTCTTTTCAATTATGTTTATCAATATCTAATATCAAAGATATGTGCAATCTAAAGCTATAATAAAATGCATACCTCTTCCAATACTATTTTAGAAGAATATTCCAAAACATCTTGATAGCTTTCGTAGAAAATACGAAAAATGACTTAATTATTAACAATATGTTATATTTCTTATTCTTATAATTTATAGTTTATTAATAATTATTCAATACATGATTTCTAAGAATTTTAAATCTATATTACAAGCAGAAAACAATCTAAATAATAATAAATTTCTATTTATTATAAAACTTATTTTTCATGACTAATAATTATTAACTTTATTTTATTTTTTTCAAATATATTAAAAAGGTAATTGTAAATTTATAAAAATAGTATAGATAAATATATATATTATTGAAAATCAAAGAGCTTTGAATATTTCAGAGTTAGTATTAATTATATTTGCAAAGACTGTTATCAATTTTTCATGAAATTCTATATGAATTTGATTTAAACAACTATTATATGAATCCATCCAATCTTAATAGTCAGGCAAAAGGAGTTCTTATTTTATTTTAATTATATTATCTATTCCAAATTGAACAATCTTCTAGATCTAAGATAAAATTCCTTTCTTAACTATTTAGAGATCATTATGATTTAATTTATATTAAGTTTACTCAAAGATAAAATCCTTAAAAGTTTCTAAACATTAAGATTCATTCATTTTAATATCATCACATAGATCTTATAGAAATTTTTACACTTTATCAATATATACATTAAGTATTTTATCTTAAATGCTTGAATCATGCTATTTTAAGATAGTTGATGGATCAATAGAATAAAGACATTCAAAATTAAGATTAACATTTTTAAAATTAAACATATCCTCTTATTTCTCATCAATTACTTTAAGAATAACATTATATGCATTTCCTACACTTCTCCAGATAGGTAACGGAAATCTGTCTCCATTATGAATAAATATATCAAATCCTATTATTTTTCCTAGGCTGAATAGTCTTTCTTAATTGAATATTATTTAAGATCTTTCTCCTTAAAAATAATAAAGTTAAAGACCAGGAATATATTCAATCATTTCAAAATAAGCAACTTTTAATTTTTATTTAAGTCGATGAGATAAAACTTCATCTGTTGATGCTGCAAATAAAATATCATTTCTAAGTTCTTACATTTCTAAATCACACCATTTTAAACATTTCATTTAAGTTGTTTTAATGTCAAGTGCTTATGCTAATTTATTAAGATAAAGTTCCACACTCACTTGACCTGATAACTTAAGAACAATTGCACCATTATCTGAATCAATATATAAAACTCCTCTAGAACCAGAGTCACTCAATTTAATTGATTTAATGTTATTCAATTTTATGAATTCAAAATCTACATAAGGTTTGGCAGAATAATCAAACTCTTGTAATTAGACTTAAGATTTATTTACATCCTACTATTCTATTTATTATTCAACCATTTCTTTAGATCTTAGATGAATGTTTTTGATATATTTATTTCCTTTCATTAATTGTAATAATTGATATTATGTATTCAATGATCTTATATTTAAATGAATTCTGTTCAATGCTGAAGAAATTTATGGTTATTATAATTTTAGGTTATGGCTATTTTAATTAAGTATAATGAAAAATAAAAATAATTATTTTATAGGTTATATCTTGTATTAAAAATATATATGTTGATTGATATTAGTATTATCTAAAACAAATATCATTTATTCATATTCAAATTCATTAATCCTATATAAAAAGTTAAGAATATTTATATATTTATATATAAAAAGTATATCTCAAAAAGATCAATCAGAGGTGTTATTTAATTTATAAAACTCACAAATATTCTTTAATTTACATAATTCACATTTTGGCTTAGGTAAACAAATTTATTAACCAAAACCTACCAAAGTTTCATTTATTTCTCCCCATTCATTATGTTCAAACTCTGATTCTAGGAACTTTCTTAATTTTGTTGGAGATTTCTCCTTAAATATAGGTATTCTATTGCAAATTCTAATCATATTAACATCAATTGGTATTCCTTCAACTCTTTAAAAAGCTATTTACATATATAATAAAGCTATCTTTTCACCTACACCTTTAATCTTAATAGTTTCCTCAAATGTTTTTGGCATTCCTTTATATAATACTAATTAAGCCATGTCTTTAATTCTCTTTGCTTTAGTGGCATTAAAATTAACTTCATAGATCAACTTAACTAATTCTGATTCATCCATATTTGCAATATCTTTAATAGTATATTCTAAGAGTCTGTTAGCACATTTTGATGTTACATCATCTTTGGTCTATGGACTCAACATCAAACTAGTTAAAATCTAAAATCTCTAAGTTTCTATATCTTTATTCTAATCAAAGCATTTTTAAGGTCCAACCAAATCAACTGGAGCATTCCTTTCCAATCTCATTTACTTGATAATTTCATATATATTCTTTGTTCCACAATTTTCTTATTTTATCACAGACATCGTAGCAGTAGTCTGTTACTTTGATAAACTCATTTTAGATTTTGAATTTGGTGACTTCTTTTCCTTAAAGAACCTATGCTCTAATATTTCATTTAATTCACTTGTAGTTGCTTCTGAAAAAGCTAGCATGATTTTTTATGTTTATCTCATTTATAAATAATAATAACTGATATATCATATAAATTCTTCATCTTCTGATTTCCATTCTTCCTAATCTGAATCCATATTAAATTACATTTTCATGCTGAATCTATAAAATCCAGCCAACCCCCCAAATCCTTTAAAAAATTAATAACCTTCAGCACTATTATCTGAAATCAATTGAAAGTCTATTCCTTTTTCTCTATAATGTTCTGCTAAATATTCTACAAGATCTTAACATGAAGAAACAACAAATTGCTCCCCTTTGTTATCTTCAAAAATACTTCCTTATGTATATACATCCAATCCTTTTAGATACTTTATTGATTTTACTAATTTAATTTAATAAAAATTACTTCCTGTTTACTTGCTAATGAGTTCTACTATAGAGTACTCCATTGTTTAAATACAAATCACTTATTTAATTAATTCTTGTTCAATCGCTTTCATTGTATCAACTATCCCATACACCACCATTCCATTATCTAGATCAAGACTTAAAAAGAATTTAGATACTAAATCTTTCTCTCTTAATAATTTCTAGTTTTACAATACTTCTGAAGAATACTATATTGCTAAATTAAAACCGTTCTCCCCTCCATAATTAATATCTACTATAGATATTATTAATGGTTGCAATCTTTTATCAAGTAAAGGAGATTCAGCTAATTTATTCTTGAAATCTGCAATCCCTGCTAATACTAAACCTTTAATAATAGGTTTGTCATCAGAAATAAAACAATTTTTAGCCTGTTCACTAACCTTTATCAAATAATTGTGTCTTGCCCAATATCTAATTCTAGAGAATCTCAAAGAAGATTGCCCTCCTTTATTGTGTTTCTTTGGTAAATCTACATTAAAGGATTTCAATATTTCCTTGCTTATTCCTTAAACTTTTCCAAATAAAGCTCCATTTCCATCCATTATGATAAATCCATATATTGGCTCTAATTTTAATAGGGGTTCCAACTATTCAACATGAAAATAAGTGTCACAATAAAATAAAGAGAGTTGTAAAGGTCTAAATGGTTCTATAACATATGATATCTTTTTCTATCCTTTTTCAAACTCGGCTAATCCTGTAAACAATACTAATCCTGATTCTGGGGCTTTATTGTATTTCTTTAATTCTTTTCTCTTAATATTTATTAATACTTAAAATAGTTCCTTAAATCGAATCTTATACTGCAGTCCGATTTGCTTTATCTTATATTGATGTAGCCTCCGAATATTGGTTGTTTAACCTACTTGTGATTTCAGATATTATTTTTTTTGGAGGTATATACAAAGATACTGCACTTGTTCCTATCACTTTTGATTTACTCAAACTCTTTATAATCTTTGATAGTCTAAACTACTCAATTTCTAATTCCTATTCTTTATTAAGATTTTAATTCATATATATTTTTATCTATTGATATCTACATATTCTAACTTATCAAAGAGGTAAAGAAAAAAAAGATTTTATTGATAAATTCTGGTTATATAATTAATTTTTATAAGAATTTATCAATAAAATTATTTATAATTAAATATAATTTAGTTTATTTTTTAATATATTATAATTTAGTTAATAAAGCTATTAAATAATTTTATTCTTTTTATCTACTATTTTAAAAATGAAACTATTTTCCTTGATTTTATTATTAATAAGTATTCATTGTTTTTTATATAATTAAGAGGAAATTATAAATGAATATTCATTTTCTGTGCAACCTGACTTTCTATAACAGCTAAAGAATAGAATATTTAATTATAGAACTTTGGAGAAATCATTTTAAAACTAAGTTATAGTGAAATCTTAAATAATATTAAAATATTTTCGCTGAACGAATAGTTAACAGAAATCGTACTTTGCCAAATCATAATGAAATTCAATTTGAATGTTGGAATGTTTTTTCTTACATTAGATAATAATTATTGAAGGGATTATGAATAATTTGAAGAAAACTAATGAAAAATATTATAATTTATGTCTAAATTATAACGATGTGCAACTGTAGGAGGATTAGAAGTTAAATTGAATCATTATGCCCCCGATGGCACTGGTAATATTTACAATTAAATAAACAGGCCGTGATTCTTATGTGACATTACAAAATGGTGGTATTTGGAAAGAAATTTAAATCTAATGTACACATCCAGAAATTGGAACATTTAGTTAATAAAAGTCATGGAAGCCACCTGCTCCTATGATGGTACCTAAATTCAGGCATTATTAAAGTGATGGATCAGGTAGAGACAATTATGTTATGTAATTATATAAAATAATCTCTTAGTGCTGATGAAGGAGGACTAGCACCATCTTCAAAAAAGTTTTAAAGAAAAAGTAACTTCCTTACATCTTTAAGAGATTATGAACCTTGTCCACCTATTTAATAGTAAGATTGTTTTAGATTGGCTTAAACTCCTAGTGCTTAATCTTTCACATAATACTAGAAAACATAATAAATAGCTTAACAATAAAGCAAATTAATTAGAAGGCTAAATACACCTTAAATATAGGAAGATCCATATAAAAGAATTAGAAAACTATCTACTCCTTTTTATAAAAAATGATTAATTTTAAAAATATATCTATATTTTATTTTATCTATACAAAATTCATTTTAATTATTCACTCATAATATTATATTTGATAAATCAAACTATTATTATTATTAAGGCTATGGATCGTTTAATCCTATCAAATCAATAGTTTCTTATTGTTAATTTATTGGTAATTATTAAGATTATATTTATGTAGTTTGAACACCAAATTATTGTTAACTATTTTCAATCCAGAAGTTCATAGATGCTTAAGTTGATTAGCGAGACTACTCAGTATTATTTGTGGTTATATCCCATATATTATTATCTTGAGAAGTAGAAAATGAATTAATTTATATTTATTGAACTTGCTATTATTATTATTATTATTATTATTATTATTAAGGCTAATTGAATTGGGAATCCCATTAAAAAGGACTTGGACTTGGAGAATGAGATGTTTAAACAAATCCAAAATTATTAAAAGCTTGTACGGTTGTTTATTATTAAGTTGGCCATTAATTGGAATTATCCCAAATGTTGTTGGCACTAAAACCTTATTAAGGTTAATTAAATTGTGCAAATATATCTTATTATTCTGTTTAATATATTTATTATTATTAATTAAATCCAGAAGTTGGTTGAAATTATTATTATTATTATTATCTATATTGTTACTATTACTATTAAACTTATTATCTTTATACATATTATTATTAAGGCTATCTAATTTATTATTATTATGATTATTTAACTTAAGTCTTTTCTGTTTAGATCTTTTTTTATAAATTCATTAATTCATCAATTGGAATATCACCATCAAATTTTTTAACTTTGAAACTATTTTTATTATATTATTCCATTTCTTGTTCTAATTTCTATTCTCTATTTTTAATTTCTATTGCTAAAGCCTAATATTTGCTTCAAACTAATACATTCAATTATATGTATGGTAATGAATGAAATTAAGCTAAAATTCTTTCAACATCAAAAATAGATGGTCTTAATTTTGGATCAGGAGTAAGCATAAGTCTAATGAAATCTATTAATTTCTCTGAGTATCTATGCTATTTAGGTATATTATATGTAGCAGTGGAAATAGCTAATTTTGAACTCTCTTAAAATGGATGAATGAAAAAACATAAAGTGTATAATACACATCCTAACATCCAAATATCTGCTTTGTCTCCTACTTCATATCTCAAAAATAGGTCAGCCATTTCTGGAGGTCTATACATTAATGTTGTGTTTTTTTCCCATTCTTCTTCATAAATTACAAAATCAGATTATCTGATTTGACTATTATAAATTACATTATAAATCTAACCTTAGGTCTACTCTTTAGGTACTAGCAGAGCCAAAATCACATAATTTACATCTTCCATTTTAAAATAATACATTCTCTATTTTTATATCTCTATGAGCCATTGGTGGTTATAAAGTATGCAAAGACTTTATACCTTATGTAATTTCCTATAAAGATTTCAATTAATCAATTATTACTTTCATATAACTCAAAAGCTACTCTTCTGGAAATCTTGAATTTGGATCTTTAGCCATCAAATCAAATAAACTTCCACCTCCACAAAATTCCATTAGAATCAAACATACTTACTATCCTTTCTCTTATATAAATGTGCCTCCCATAAAATTGACCAAATTTGGATGTCTAGGCAATCGTTTCTAGTTAAAAATTTGAATTTTTTATACCATAATTTCCAACTCATTCCTTGCTACTTTAGTTCTCTCTTCTCCTTAGCAATAAGATTTTTTCAATGCAAAAACTTCCTTAGTATTCACATCTATTGCTTTCAGTATGTATCCATATCCACCTTCAGATAATAACTTTTCTTCTTAAATTGTACGCCCATTAATGTTATATCTAGATAGCATATTAAAATTTATAATCATTCGCATTCACTCCAATTTGATTATTAGAATCGCTCATTAAAATTTACATAGTTCCTATTGCCACCAGACCTTGCTGTACTAGTATAAAATCCTTTAGAACTAGTAGTAATATCAGTATTCCTAATTTAGGAAATGATTCATTATACTTCCTTAAATTTATCATAAATGTCTTGAGAGGTAATTGCATTTTAGCAGGTCTTTTACCTTTGTATTTACTAGAACTTCCTATTGAAACGTCGTCTGATAAATTATTATA
Source organism: Paramecium biaurelia (assembly GCA_000733385.1). NCBI lineage: Eukaryota > Ciliophora > Oligohymenophorea > Peniculida > Parameciidae > Paramecium > Paramecium biaurelia. The sequence goes on from JPFL01000096.1 coordinate 68,525, forward strand.
ACTTTTGGGAGAAAACTCTTCTCCAGAATAATTATGAAAGTTCTCAAGTAAGCGAAACTCATCTCTGTCTTCTAGATATTGAGTCATAGCCATTCCAATCCTTTCATCCCTCTAAATCACCAAATCTATGTGATGTTCAATTTTTGTAATTACCTTTTAATTTTCCTTTCTAATACTCGTTTATCTATTTTCCTTTGCATAACATATATATTTTATAAAATAACTTTCCCTCTACACTTTCTATCTGCTCCATTTATAAATAATATAATATTAAATAATATTTATTATCTTCATGAACTACAAAATTGAATTAATTGAATATTTAATAACTTAAAATGTAAAGAACTATAATGTAATGATAGATTTTATTTTGATAAGAATCAATAAAAAATACAATACTTTATTTTTTTTAAGATAAACAGATTGATATTTTATATTATAAAAATCCTACTAGAAATAATTATTCTAAAAGACTAGAAAAATTTATAATAAATGAAAACTATGAATTATTTATGAAATTAAGAATATTTTTTAAGAAATAATTATCATTATTTTTTGCCTTTAACCCAGTTGCCTTCTATTATATTTCCATTTGGTTCAATTAATTTCCCTTTACCATCATATTTCCCATTTTTCCAATTACCTATATATTTCTAGCCATCAGGCCATCTCAATTCCCCAAACCCATCCTTTTTATCATTTTTGAATTCCCCTTAACAATTTAATAAATTTAATACCAATATATTCCTTACCATCATAACAAAGTGTACCCTAACCTTCCATTTTACCATTTACCCAATTTCCTTTGTACACTTTGCCATTTTACCAATAATATTCAGCATATCCATGAAAATTTTCATTGAAAAATTCACCCTCATAATGTGAAGAATCCCCCCATTTAAAAATTCCCTTCTTAACCTTTTTGCCTTTTTCAAAATAACCATCAAAATAAGTTCCATTATCCCAAATAATTTTACCTTTTCCATCTTAGATTCACCTTAACAATTATAAGACAGGAAGACCATCTTTCATCTCACCATCGTATATTCCTCCATCTGGAAAAGTATAAGGAACTTGAGAATAACAAGAGCCCATAATTAGAAATAAATAATCAATCGAATTTATATTCAATTAAATCAAGTAACCTTAGTTATTTTTTATTGAATTGACGAAGATCTTCCTAATCTGCTGCTTCCATTAAATAAGTTGCCAAATATTTGAGTTCCTAATCTTTTTGATCATCATGCCATTCAAGTATAGGTATTCCATTCTCAACTTAAAGTCCAAACGAATGAGCAAGATTATCAACAATTAACATATCCTTAATTTGCTTATTGGAAATAATCCTAAGATCCTTTATATAAAAACCATGTTTAGTCTCCAAACAATTCTGCCTTGATAAGATTCCAGATATCCACTATCCTTTAGGATCCAAATACTTGACAATATTACTAGCATAAGCACTTGATGAAGCTGTATATACATAGATTGTATAGAGTTAACTCATTTATTATAAGAACCATTAACAAAATGGTCTAACATTTAAATATATCTACAAAAAAATAGAAATATATAATTACTCTTGCTTATTCTCCTTATTCACTAACTACAAGTATGCAAGTTTAATATTTCTCCCTTGCTGAACAACTATGAATTAAAGTTTCATCTAAATCTAAGAGTAAAGTTTTTGATTTAAGAATTCTTGCATCTGGTAATACTTAAGTTTTGGACTTAATAAAGTTATTACTTGGTTTCTTAAGACATCGAGTAGCATAAATTAGTCCTCTTTAAGTGAGTTGTAAAAATTTGTTGAATGCAGTTTCACTGATTGATGGACCATAAATGAGATGACGAAAGGGATGACTTGATAATTTGCTTCGAATCTCATATTATGCTTTTGAATGTTCTATGTCAGAATTGACATTTCTCTATAATTTTCTATGATTATATACAAAATTACACTAAAAAAATCTATTCATTATTGTACTATTTCATCTTCTATTAAATTTTACTTGTTTAGATTGTAGGCTCTTCATAATTACTTTGAGTTATATCTGTTTGAGCATCTTCTTCTCTTTCTACCTCAGCACCCTCAATATCACCTTCTATTGAATTAACTAAATTTCTAAATTTTGACAGTTTTTAACCTACATAAAATTAAATTTTACTTGTTGGTCCTCTTTTAACATCTCTTGGTGAATCTTTGTCAGAATCATCAGTTTAATATCCTGTAAGATTTTGAGTAAAATGTGACATCTTACTGGGAGGTTTACTGATTTATTTTAAGTAAACCTCTTAATTCTATTTGATTTCATAGGATTCATCTTCAGAATAAAATTATTTATCATTATTCAAATGTTATAAATGCTAGATTGAAGTATTTACTCTAAATTTGTATATATTATCCATTTAATTAATTAATATTATGGATTCTAAATTTATTGAAGAATTTGATTACTTGGATAAAGATCAAAAAAATCAAATGCTATTTAATCTAAAATCTTATATTAATCAATTGCAATCCTAAATTCAAGAATTAGAACGAAGTGCAGTTGATATTATCATAGAAAAAGATGAAAAAATTTTATAGTTAGAGACCCTTCTCAATTAGGAATCACCATCCAAATAGTACAAAAAAGATGAAGAAATACTATAATTGAAAGAGTATCATATTTTATTTACTTTTTTTTTAGTCATATTACAGAACTCTACTAAAAAATTGATACAGATTAAGTTTAACATTTTCAAGAATTATAAGAAATGGATTAAAAATGGAATACATATCTATTAGATTAGATTCAATTAAGTAGTCAAGATGGGTAATAAGAGAAAATTGAAATCTTAGAATCATTACTTAATCTTGAAAGGAAAAATTAGAAGTATGATCAAGAAGTATACTTTAAGGTAAATTCTAGTTGAAAATCAAAGACAATTAGGCAATGATAGATAAGAATACTATTTGTTCATTAATAAATAAAATTTCTTAATTACAGGATGAATCTTAAGAACTAAACCAACAATTAATCAAAATGTAGAGAGAAAAAAATTTGTAAGGTGAACATTTTCAATCAGATAGGAATATTCTAGAACTTAAAATAAATGTAAGCTTATCTATCTATCTTATCTAAGAAATTAAATATCATACAAAATTAAAAGGAAAAATAAATCTAAAGTCTAAAAACTCAAAACACAAGATTTACTTAAATTAACAAGGACTTATTAGTATAGATCAACGAATTAAGAGATTAATTAGAAAGATAAAATGAAATAAAAAATTAAAGGCATTCAGAAAACCATATCCTATAATAAACAGCAAATACAATCGATTAGATATAAAAGGAGGAAGTTAATATCACAGCATTCGAAATTCTAGAAGAAAGCTATGATGAAAAGGATTAGATGTCTAATCTTAGATAAATTTTAGATGAAAAATAAGAATAGCTAGTTCAATATGAAGAATGCATTAGATAATCTACAAAATAGATAAAGGAACAACGAGCACAATTACAATTATTATAATATTAGCTTAAATAAATAAGATCATAACAATTTAATCAAAAAAATTTGAAAGAATATATATAAGCTTTAGAAAGTGATTTCCTTGTTTCCAAGTAATTATTAGCTGAAAAAGCGGATCATTATTAAGAATAAATGATATTTTTAACTTAAGAAAATTACAATCTTAAACAAAAAATTAAATGCTTCTAATCTAGGTAATATAAGAAATCAAAACAAAATATCGATTGATTTAATTATTTTATTATTTACTTTCTATAAAAATTACAATAAATAAATTTAATATTAAATATTATATATTAATACGAAGATTATTATTTCAAGTAATCGTATTTTCAATTTTATTTCTTTTTAGGTTTCATATTACTTGTATCATATTAGCTATTTTAAATATCATAGTCTAGAGCATCTTAAAGGGATTAAAGTAATTAACTGTCTTCATCATCTTCTGCTTATTATTTTAATGTCTATTATTTTGCTAAAGTAATAGCATGTTTTGTGTTAAACTTCATCAAAACTAAAGGATTATTTTATTGTTATTGAGATTTAGTAATATCATTCTTACTTGAAAATGTTCTAATAATTTCCAGTTTTATTTCACTTTAAACCTTTAAGTATTATTTTTTTAACTCTTCACTTATTATCATTTCTTCATCCTAAATAATTTATGTATATATTTTTTAAGTTTTTAATTTTTTTCCTAAATTTTATAATATATGGTAAGTTTGGCAACACAATTCAAGGCTTTTCTGCAAAATCTATTCATTTTTCACTAAATTTATATTGTATTCAAAAAGATCCTATAAAGAAACCTATAAAAACTGTTAGAAATTATTGAGAACTTCACTCGGATATTTCTTGTCTAACTGATAAATTGGTTCTTCTAATTTCTTTAAACTAATTATGTCAAATCAATTCATACTCAACCATAAAAAAAGAGCTTTTATAACAGAGGCTATCTATGTCTTATCTTTAAATCTTATTTTCCTTTGTATTTGGGCACCTAAATCGTTTTCTTTATCCAAAACCAAGTAAGACAATTCTTCCCCTATGAGATATTATTTTATTTCTTCCTCATCTGTAATCAAGCCCTCTAAATTTTATTCTTTTTCTTTTATTGCCACTTATTCTTAAACTTCTTAATTAGATTATTTTGGACAATCTTCTATCTCCTCTTATTTTTAGGATGCTGGTTGTTTTTAACCTGAATTAAGGTTAGTTTCAATATCATTTTAAATTGATTTTGGTTGAATATTTTTGTTGTTCTACTTTGCTTAACTTGAACAAGTTCCCATTTTTATAAATAAAATATTATTTTTAATCCATAGAAATCATCAATAAAGTTTTTTTAGTAATTATTACACTTAATATCATAATAACTATAAATATACATAATTTTCTAATGTAAAATAGATAACTATTACATCAAACTTTATTAATCATATAAATTAAACAAAATGGAAAATTATCATTGAAGTTGAAATTTTAACAGTAAATTTTTTTATTATATTAAATATACACCTTGAATTATATATATTAGATAAACAATTGAAAAATGAAAAACAAAAAATTTGATATAAAATTTTTACTCTCATTATAGTTAAATAATACAATTATTTTCTTGTTGGTTATTATTTCAATTATGATCATCATCACTTCTATCTAAGATTTTAAAATAGAGAGCTAATTGTAAATGAAGAAATTTATTGTTAAATAAATACAATAAATACGTTTAATAAAATATTAGATTAAGTTAACTAAATGAAATATCTTTATAATTTAAGTAAAATATTTTTTAAATTAATATTTTCCTAATATTATATCTATTTTTAATAATTATCGTATCAGATTTTATTAAATGCAAAAAAAAAATTGTGATTTAATACTTAATGAAAAAGGATCTCTGTGGTTAGGAAATTGTGAATCAGCACTTGATGCAGTATAATTTTTGTGTGATTTTAGGAGTTCTTAAAAGTTAAAGGTATAAGAACTGTGATAACAGTAGCAGCAGGATTGCAATTAAAACTTAATGGATTAGTACATCATATAATAGAGATATTTGATAGTGATTCAGCAAATATTTCATAACATTTTTTAATTGCAAACGAATGGATAGAGAGAGGATTTAAGATTGGTGGGGTATTAGGTAGTAGATATATTATTTAAAGAAGCGAAGTTCATTGCATGGCAGGTATCTCACGTTCAGCAGCAATAGTTATTAGTTACCTAATAGAAAAGAAGAAGATGAATTATACTCAAGCTTTATCCTTTGTAAAATCTAAGAGACCCTAAATTAATCCAAATAAGGGTTTTAGTAATTAATTACAAGCATTTGTTTCAAAAGTCTAACAACCTCCATTGGGTAAAAACACAAGAGCCAACAATTTCTAACAAACTCAAGAATATTATGATAGCAATTATTATGCTCCAATTAATCGAAAAGGATCCGCTGGAACAATGTAATAAAATATGAATTTTTATAAATCAATAACTAAGTCAATATCATAAAGCAGGAATAAAAATAAATGAGTTAAATATATTCATTTTCAATTATTAAAAACTAATCTTCTTTGAGTATGGATATTTACACACTTAGGAGATCTCTTTGGGGTTAAATCTAAATTTCTGGATAAACTTAATTATGATTTTATAATCAAAGAGGGAAGTGTTTTTTGCTTTGGAAATTGATATTAGATAGGAGAGTTATAGCATTCCAGATATTTACGACTCTGTGGAACTATTTCAAATAATGGATTCTTAATTGTTAGATTCTTTGGACTTTAAGTTTGTAACATCTTAAGCAATTAGTTTTGTAATTTATTCCTCTTGATGGAATGACTTGGAGAGGAGGATTCTAATTTCTGTTTACTACTAATGTATTGAGAATAAGGAGATATTTTTTATCTCATAAATTAATTAAATGAGAAAATAATAATAAGAAGAAGCAGAAGAAGACTAAGCATCTTTATTACCTATTAAAAATCATATCAAAAGAATTGAAGTAGATATTTGATTTAATATTAGGAAATGCTAGTGTTATTAAATAATGATCTTGTAAATGATGATAAGGATATTGAAAAGAATAGATAAGATATCCGTAATTTAGGAGAAGCTCAAAATAAGGAAAGAACAGAATTACATAATTCATTACTTGATCATTGTCATAAAATTGTAACTGATATGCGAGAATTAAATTAATAATCAAAAAGTGAAACATATAATCTTAAACAATAAGTAATCAATTAATTTATTATAAGCTTGCATGTCTAAACCAAGATAAGATTAGATTATAATAAAATTTAATTGTACTCGAAAATAAAGTAATAGAAACTGATAAAGACATTGGCTTTAAACGTAGAAATCAATAATTAAATAAAAAAAAATGAATTAAGAGTTATAGTCATAGTTAATCAAAATGCTCTGAGTTCTTTTCAATAATCCAATTTAAAATCTCTTACTTCATCTTACTTTTATTATTCATTTAATAATTCATTAGAATTACCCAAATCCTTCAATTTACTATTATTTAAGTTAATAATCTAAATTAAATCTTATTGAACATAATGAAAATGACTGTCCCAATTATTCCAATTAATTTTCAAGGGACTAGACATTGATTCTTCCTCTATAGGAGCAATCAAAGAGTTTTTGCATCTTGGCAAGTATTGTTTCTAAGTTGTTATTTCTGATGATTATAACATTGAATCACATTTCCTAATATTCACAATATCGCAATCATCAAAACCTTACTTAAACTTTTTTATTGTCTTTTATGAAGCCAAAGATGCAAAAAAAAATGTTTAAAATTATTATTATTAATAAACCCTCATAAGACAGTCTTTTTTCTGGATCCTTCTTCCAAATAATCTCTTTAAAAGATCTTATTGTAAAGAATTCAAAATTTTAAATGTTGCTGTATTTTTTTACATTTATTTCTAAATTTCTAATCATCTCTATGGTATCTAAAATAGTTTCCTATTAAAATGGCAATCGATTGATAAGTTTGTATTTGTGGAGAAGAATTTTAGGTAGTAGAATTTTATTTCAAATTTCTTTTATTTTTATTAAATAGTGTATTCTTTAGAGAATCTCTAATGGTCAATTAATTCTACCGATTCATTTAAAAATAAAAAATAAATGCTTTCTGTTGAGAACATTGTTAATTTGCTTAAAGATGTTTATAATAGTTAAAAAAGCTTTATAAATCATAAATATTCATTAATCTTAAATCAGTTTGATAATTTAAAAAATCATCCTTAATTCGATCTATTATTTATTCCTCTCAAAATTAAATATATTATTTATTGTTTATAATTAAATTGATAAAGTTTTCAATTTAATAGCAAAAAGGCTTTTAAGTATTTCATTAGTCTAAATAATTCTACTTTAGTAATTGTGATAGATGTTTTAATCCTTAGAAAAAAATTATCTACAATATTTGTAAACAAAAATATCTACTAATAAATCATTCTTACTTTCTCTCACTATTCAATAATATCACCACTCAGGTGTAAGTTTTCTTAAGCAATTACTAATTTAGACATACATACATTTAATTTATTTTACAAAATTCTATTTATTAAAAATTAAACATGGTAGTTTGAATTTAATTTAATTTTTATATATGTTGTAGAGTGAATTAAAAATTATATAGTAAATTTGATTAGATAATAGGTTGCTCTTTAAATTAACTAATTTTACATTCTTTATTAAATTGATAATAATAAAAATACAAACATATAATTTAAACAATATAGAATGTAATTATTTCATAATTGTATTCGATCATTGTTAAGCTAATCTTCGAATTCAATAATTGTTTGATAATTAAAATCACCCCTAAATATATCTCTAAAGAATTAATTATTTGCATGTTAAAATGATTACACTTAAGAAAATTTCTCAAAAAGTATCTATCTTACTATATATACATGAGGTAATTAATTTATATTTTCTATCATTGAATTTTGTTGTTGCATTTCTGGAAACTAATTTTAAAGTTAACTTGTATAATTTTGAAGAATTATTTATAATATACAAATATTCTACTATTCAAGTAAAGAATGTAAATTATGTAAAGACTGTATTCTGTCTATCTAAAGCTAAAATAAATATATACTTATTAAACTTTTAATTAGAGTAAGTTTGCACACAAAAAATTTGAAATTAAAGGATTAGTTAATATTCTATTTTCTAATAGTTCAATCATCTCCTATAAAAATAGAATTTTATAATATTCCCAAAGATAATCATTTTCAACATATATTAAATAATTTTTTAGAGAATGGGCATAAAAACTTGGGTCAATATTATTTTCTATTATTGTTGACATTGATATCCTATATTCATCTATCTCATTAATAATTTAATCATATTAATCAAACTACTCTTAAGCACTATTGAATTCATATTTAGTTATTAGTTTTTTTGAAAACTCGATTAATAGATCATCCATAATTTAATCAGTATCTTATCGATTTTAATTAATGTATTCTTCTCCAGTTATAAATGTATATAAAATTGTTCCCATTTACCTATTTTAACATCTACAAATAGGATTGGTTAAATAAAAATTAATACGAAATTTGCTATAATTTTGTTGATTTCCTAAACCAATGAATATATTATGGAGACAAGGAGGAGGTAAGGGATTGTTCATCCCTATTTAATTCTACGTTTCTCTAAGTTCATTCATTAAGTTTCTGAAGCTTTTCAAATAAAAAACACTACTACTTTCTGGTATTCTGAATTGTGGAGCTCCTAAACAAGGAGATATAATAATAACTTAATATTATTAGAGTTGAAAACATTATAAAATTATAGGTTTGCTAGACTAAGGCATTTGATCTATAATTGATTATTTATACAAAAAATCCTGTTTAGTCAAAATTAAGCATATTGATCTCAAAAAATATTGGTTTTCATTGTAATATCCATAAATATTTTAAAAAAAAAAGAGGTCTTAAGTTTCATAATATTATTGTAGATTATTTCTTCCTTCTAATAAGAAGTAGAGTATCCCACATATCATATATTTATATTTAAACATTTATTTGATAGTCCTGATTTAATTTTATGAACAGAGCCCACATCTTTAAGGTTAATAATATATTAGATCGCCATCTGGATTTAATGTAATTTCAACAGTGTGAGGGCAAATAAAAATATTACGATTAGAAACATATTAGCTTGTCTTTGAAATCGTAGACCAAAGGATAGAATAAATTCTATCTATTGAGAAACTTGTTGGATCTGCACCTATCAATTAAATCCTCTAATTCATATAAAATAATTAAATATATATAAATTATCTAAATAAAAATAAGTTATCAAGTCTTTACATTGTATATATGATTATGAATGATAAATCAATTTGTTTTCTTCTAGTTTTCCTTGGTATATTTCTTTCTCAAATATTTTACAGATTCTTAAGTACCTTTTGATGTAGCATTAAATACTCTAGTCCAATAGTTAGGTTCATCATCTTATTTCATTTCATTTTTGACTGGAACATATATCTCTTTATGAAATATTTTATGAGTATCATCATCTACATTATAGGTTAAATAAAATCCTATACTCATTCCTGCTAATAAATTTAAAATTGAGCTTGCCATTTAAAATAATTTATTATTAAAATGAGTAATAAAAGATAAAGCAATTCATCCTAATAACAATAATAATAAAAAAAACCAAGCTTAAATGATTAATCAAATGTAATACCAACCAAAGAGGATGATAAAAAAAGTGTGAATGGTAGTTAAATAAATGATTCTCAGGATGGAACATAAAAATAATAACAATCCAAATTTGATCTCCCTTAAATTCCTAAATTTTAGAGTCTACCTTTAAGAGATTATTTTGACAATAATTTAAGTGCAATATTATTGGAAGGATTGAAAGAAGTTGGAAGATAGAGGTAAAAAAAATTATTATTAGAATTATAGACCTGAAAATCCACTTAGATTTTTGGGAGAATATTTGCTTGAATAAGATAAAAAAAAATGAATATTATATTTAACAAGAGAACTTTAAGAAATAATTAAAAAAGAATATATTTGTACATTCACTTTTTTTTACTTGTTTTTTTATTGTCTTATTTTTATTATTCTTTTGGTTATTCTTTTGGTTAATCTTTATTGCTATCATTTATTTTATTTTATTGTTATTGTTATTGTTATTATTATTATTATTATTATTCTTGCTGCTTTTATTATTATTCTTATTATTTTTATTATTCTTTTTACTCTTCTAATTTTACTTCTTTTAATATAGATTGATCATTCTGGTTTTATTTTTTTGTGTCTTTTTTTTAACTCTATACCTATACCTATCCCTTTTTATTATTATTATTTGATTATTGCTATTAACCTTATCCTGGTTATTATTGTTAATTCTATGTTTGTTGTTACACTACCTATTCTGCCTCTTATTTCTAAACTTTTACTTCTTATTTAGGTGGAGATGATTATATGTTTTATTACTTTTTATCTCCTTTTTATGGAGATTAATAAACTTTATCTATTTATTAATTTTTTATATCTAAACTCTATTTTCCTAAGCTTTGTCTTTAGACTGGCTCTTAAGAAATTGATTAATTATATTATTCTTTTCTTTTTTATTCTTCTCTAAAGGCCAATTCATATTTTGAAACTTCTTCTAAATTTTTTTGTTCTTTGTCTTGCATCTTTTTAACAAATTTTTCTAAAATGAATACTAAATATACCATGTGCTTCTTTAGCAGCCTATTGAGCTTTAGTTTATATGTTCTAATTTTTTAATTTATTTTCATATTTCAATATTGTTTGTGCTGAAAATTCATATACATTTCCAGTTGGTAAACCTTTTTTACATAATTACCTTAGTAAATCTATGATATAGATATATCTTACATTCATATGCTTCTTGCAAACCTGAAGCTTAAATAACATTTTATTATTTCTCATTTTGCAATAATTTAGACATGTAATTATTATTTATTATAACATAATTTTAAGTTTATTTTTTTTAAAGACAATAATTAGTGAAGTAAAAATTAATTTAATAAATGATTTTGCAATTTTTTTATTAAAATGATTATATGGATTTCATATAATATTAATCTCTATTTCATAAACAAAACTAATCAATAATTATTATATATCATGAATTAAGAAAAGACAGAACTAGATCCAAAAGACTAAATTTTAAACATTTCCAAAAATAAAGCTGTAGGGTAGTATATTTTCTTATCAAAAATATTCTTGAATAAATTTGGATACTTGAGTTTGCATGCATTAGGAGATGCTACAAAAAATGTTGTATCTATTGCACAGGCACTTGAAAGAAAGGTTCTTTCATAATATTATTTAAATAGAAATATGCAAAAATAATAAAAATAGAAACACAAACTTACTAATCAACTGAAATGTCGGGAGCAAAGAAAATCAAATTAATTGCTTAATTAGAGATCACAAAAGAAGGAAAGTAAATGATCAAGGAAGAGCAAGAGAATAGAAGGAAACTATAATAAGTTCCTTAAGATAAAAATCAATGAAATCCAAAATATAATTTTTATTTATTAACAAAAAAGTTATTTAAATTATTTAGGTCTCATATTATATGTCAAAAGTCTTTTTCCCATCCTTGATCTCCTTGATTTTGCCCATCTATCTATCTTACAGACTATTCTTACTATAAATTTATATTATAAATGAAGATACTTTTATTTCTTCTTCAATCATCTTGCCATTTTATTCTAAAGATTTAATTTCTAATTCTGGTAATAATTTATCTGAAGGTGGTAAATAGGGAGTCTTTATTTCTTTTTCTAATAATTTTTCCTAAAACTAGTAATGCTATTTACCCAATCAAAGTTTTCAAACCAAGGATTTCCCTTTAGGGAAGCATAAGAACCTCCTAATCTGACTTCAGGAACACGAGAAAGTAACCTAATTCTATTATAGTTAATTACTAATCCATTAATTTTTTGGCTTTTTTGTCTTTCAAATAATTTGGATAAGTAATATCTTTTTTAATTATTTCCTCGTAAATTTCATAAGGATCCTCTGCCTCTTCTCCAAAGGGGACCATTCCACACATAAACTCATATAAACAAATGCCAATAGACCACAAATCCACTAAGCAATTGTAACCCTTACCGCAGATTATCTCGGGTGCCATATCTAAAGTGTAATATCAATAAATTACAATGAGGAGTTCCAATGATTGTATATGTACGAAGAATTCCTTATTTTCCTTTAACAATTTTAGCAGTTCCTAAATCAATCAATTTAAGAAATCCTTTGTCATCAACCATAAAGTTTTCTGGTTTGATATCTCTATAAATAATATTTTAGTGATGCAAGTATTCAGTTATTAAAATCATTGAAGCTACATAAAATTGAGAGTCATATGTAGACAACAACCCTATAAAATAAACATAACAAATGTACCAATATCTCTTATAACATCAAACAATTCCATTCCTCGAACATATTCTAAAAGAAAATACACGTCTAAGGTATCTTTGAATGTTTTCATGAAAGATATAATAAATGGAAAATTCACTATTTCTAGTACTTGCTTCTCCTATTGTAGATACATAAAAATAAAGTTAAAGATTACTTTTCTAAAGTTTATTCATTAATTTGATTCTTATTGAAAGCTTTCAATACATATAATTATTGATTATATTTTGCTTTAACTAAATAAACTGGACCGAATTGACCATAAGCAATTGTTTTAATATGTAGCAATTCCGACTTCTTAATATTTTAAGCTTCTTTCTTTTTGGTTTAATCAGACTTCTATAACTTCTTTTCTAAAATTTTTTCATTCTTTTTAATCACTTCTTCTAATTCTCCACTAATACAATCTATAAAATTATCTGCAGTGATTTCAGCTATAACTCCATCTGTTTCCATAACAATATCATCATCTAATCTATATTTTGTAAAATAAATCCATTTACATTTTTGCTTTATTTGTCTATAAGAAATATTCCTCACCCCATGCTTAAGCTTTTGTAGCCACTGTAATACCAGATTTGCTCTTTTTTAGACTACCTTCAATAATAACAATAATCTTTTAGTTGGCTTATGTTCCCTTTTTCAAAATAACATCTCCTGCTTTACATGATGAGATTTTCATCACATCCAACACCTTGTCTATTTAAGCTTTAGTTAATTTGCTTAACAAAGCATTCTTTTCAAAAGCCCACTTTTATAGATTTCTAAATGTAACAACGTGAACTTAATCACCAAGTATTTTTGTTAGGGAGTCTCTTCCTAAAGCCAAACACTTGACATCATCTTCTGCTCTAACAGTCATTTGTCTGACAGTATTATAATATAAGGCTTATTCACCAAATGAATCACCTTTATACAATTTTCTTACTTCTTTGTTACCCTTCAAAACAGATACAGTTCCCTAAGAAAATATGATATTTAATTCATACTTCTTTAATTATATAGAATGATGATCCTGGATCTCCTTCATTTACAATAATTTGATTCTTGTAGAACTTTTAGACAATTAAAACAGCTGCAATTGCATCCTTTTATTCATTTGTCAAATTGTCTAAACATATATATAATTATTGATTTACGAAAAAATCTAACTACTTCCATGAATTTTCTATTTTCTTCATATTCTTTTGTGATCATTTCCTCAACAGCTCTTCTAAAAGTGTTTCTATCTATACCCCAAAGATTACAGTTTTCAAAACACTTAACAGATGCAGAACGAGGAGCATTATATAATAAAGCTAATTCACCAAATCCATCTCCAGTTTTCAATTCTCTTTTTGCCTATTTTTTTTCAAATTCATTATTTTACTTTTTCATTTACAATAACTTCTAAGCTTCCTCTTTATAATATAAAAAAGCATGTAGCATGGTCTTATTATTTAAAAATATAGGCTCCTGCTGCTGCTTCACAATAAAACATTTTATTAACAATGTTCTCTCTAGAAAAAATAGATAATTTATTGTTTACAATTCAGCTTCACTTAAATTGTAAAATACAAAATGGTTTTTTAAACAAGTCAAAATAAAAGTAGTATCATTAAGTGTTTTTTTCATATCAATTCTTTTGACGTTCTCATGTATTACTTCACCTCCTTCGTTTATATTGTGTTTAAAATTTTAGAGTTTGTCCTAAAAATATATAAATACTTACATTTTCATCTCCTCCAGATCGTTGATCATCATCTCCTTCACCATGTATTTAATTATCAGAATTGTTCTATGATCTTGGATCCATTAAAATATATAAAATTTAATATTTATATATTGAAAATTTAGATAAGAAATAACTTTCAATATCCTTCAATTCAATAACTATACTAAATTGTTTGATTATTAATATTTATTGCATTGATTATACAATCAATTTAATAACAATCAAAACGCTTTAAAACCTTATTGTTATTTCTAATTTTCTTCTCAAAACTAAATTAAAATACTTATTACAATATGTTTAATGTTTTAGTATACTGAAATGTAGGATAATATTTTCTTTTTGTGTCTGATATTTATTTATAATCAAAATATTTTTATTATTATAATATTAATTAATTATATGATTTACAATTCTAATTTAAATTTATTAATAATCACAAATTAACCTAATTTTGCTGTTCTTTTATATTACTCAAATGAAAATTTCAGTAATATTCTAGAATTTTTTATGATATTAAAATAGAAAAGGTAGTAAATTTATTTCTGAGAAATTCTAAAGAATAATTAAAAAGGAATTTTTAATTTCTTAGTTTGGACAACACAATAGGATTTCTAAATTGTACTAACAACTAGCTTCTCTCTCCTGTAAATTTAGATGATTCCTTTATAAACCATTTAAGTTGATATGATGATGAATTAAAGAATTTATTATTTAAAGATATATAAATTATTATCATTCTAATATATAAATGATAGTATAAAAGGTTCAT
This sequence comes from Paramecium biaurelia, assembly GCA_000733385.1. NCBI lineage: Eukaryota > Ciliophora > Oligohymenophorea > Peniculida > Parameciidae > Paramecium > Paramecium biaurelia. Next base: position 83,973 of record JPFL01000096.1, read on the forward strand.
AACCAAGTAAAGTTATCCCTCCATGATTTTTTATGTGTTCTTTTGTCTTAAAAATTTTCTATTATAGTTTTTGAATAAAGAGATTGAATAATGACAATCGAATTGTAGGAAGACCTTGTTTCACAATTTTCTGAGGGCTCATCAATTACTGAATCATCAGGGGTTTATTTTTATAATTCACTCAAAGGATTTGAAAAGTAGCTCTTTTAGGTTATAACAAATCGATTCATTAATATAAATTAATTAGTTGATACAATTAAATTAGAGAATTTAAAAATCTATAAAATATAATGAGAGCAGTAGTAGAATCTTGTCAATAATGATTAATTTTGAAGTGTGTAAATGATAACTTATAATGGAAATCAATTATATATAAATAAGAAATGCATAAATAAATTAATAATAAATTATTATTCATGGAATTTCAAACAAAGAAATTAGAGGGACAGTCAAATAAATTATTAATTGGGTAATTCATTTAAGTAATATAAACAATCGATAATTTGAGGATAAACTTTGTAGAATCTATTTTGAATATGAATTATTGAATCCATTAAATACTTTAATGGATGATCTGTCTGTAAAACAATCATTGTCAGAATTCCTTAATAAAATTTAAGATGTATATTGAAGACTTATTTAGATTACGAGCTTAATAAATTTTGGTTTGAAACCTATAGGCTTATATTTTAAAGGCGAATTACCAGAGTATTGCAGGAACAATAGTATATTAAAAAAGATTTGCAATATTTTTAATATTGAAACCTTGTTATTGTATGCTCAAAATTAAAAATTGGCATTCTCTTCAAAAGTACATTCAATTTAATCATTAAAAGAATATAACCACAAGTGTAGCAAATATCAAAATAATAGACTAATTTGATCTAAGAAGAATTAAATTATAAACAAGTCTAAGATATAACCTAGGATAATAAATAAATGTCCAAAATACATTAGAGAAGGTGCGTAAAAATTATGAAAACTTAAATCTCCTACATAATGATTAACTTTTAGTTTAATAGCAATAATTAAATGAACTAACCAATTAGAAGGAGATCATTTTAGGATTTTTCACAGCTTAGACATAATCAAGTGAATGTGTCTAAAACGATTAAACTTTCATTCTTTAAGGGGATTTGTCAATTTTAATATTAGCTGATTCAAAAATTACAATATAAGATTTAAAAGCAGTATAAAATAGCATTTAATATTTAGTTAATTATGAATGATATATTGGAATCAGTGAAAGTAAGATTATCATAAGAAATGAATCCTCCATGTTATCTGGCTAAAAGATTGCTAATAACATTTAAGTAGACTGATTTAGTATTGTAAAATTACATAGATCACGAATTTAATAAAGAGTAAGAGATTAATTATATAAATCAATATTTTCCTGATTTATAAATTGATCAGATTAAAATTCTGGAATGTAAATAAATAGTAAAGCTTGAATAACAAAAATAATAATAATAATAATAATAATAATAAAAATAATAAGAGCAATTTAAAGAATCAATTTAAGAAAAATAAAAAGAAGTAGTTGACCCTTAAGTTTAATAGTAATAACAAGAAATAAAAGGGAAAGTAAAATAAGAATATTTGATAATGATGGCAATATTTGGAATACTGATAGCAATCTATTTGAAGACATTATTTTGAATATTTTTGTGATATGTAACTTCAATAATCAACATTTAATGTCATGGCTACTCCTTAAAGAATCCAATGACTTGTATGTTCTTGAGTTCTTAGGTCAGCTTCGAAAACTAAACCGACTCCCATAGCATTACGTCTTGATTGAGTTACATAGACTGGTGTAGCTAAAGTGTCTAGAAAAATTAAAATGAATAAAATACCTTTTAATTTTAATTTATTTGCTTCTACAGGGATAACTTGAATTAATGGCATCTCAAAAATCAATTCTTTTGGATTCTATTTTTTGAGACAATTGCTTTCAACATCCCATCTTGCTCCTTCTAAGTATAGACCTTCTATATAGCATCCAAATTCCATTCTTTGATTGACATCTTTAGCCTTGAATTTTTTGGTGACTTAAGTATAAAGTCTACTTTTATCAAGTGCCCAAGTTTTAGCTCTGCATGTAGTTTGAATCAAAGCAGTGAGATAACTCTCAGGAATATGAAGACCAGACAACCACATAACATAAGGTTCTTCTTTGCTTGCCCAATATGTATATTATTAAACTCTTCTCTTGAAATGATTCATCCAAGATCCAAGTTTCTTTTCTGTTTGAGGTGCAAGTCTTCTCCACATACCAGGTAAGAATCCATTAAATAAGGCTAATGACAATTCATCTAAATCACTACTCATACCAATCTCACCTTTTAAGGCACGCTTAAGATTAAATAGTGATTCATTGATTTTGATAATTAATTTGTTGAATCTTTCAAGTTCTTAGAATAAGACTACTTAAGTTGGAGAGATGATTTCTCCTGCTTCTTTTCTCAAAGCAATAACATCCCAGATGGCAGGTAATTTAGTTTAAACATCCTCACTTACTTCATTAACATATTTATCTTTGTCTATACCTCCTGAAATTGCACCTCCTGATGCTCTTAATTATAAAAGATTATCCCAGATAGACTTAGCACTATTTGTGAAATAAGTGATTTCTGCATTTGGATGTAAACCAAATACAACAGGTGAGTTAATAAGAGGTAAATGATCAATCATTGTTTAAAATCCTTCATGATTCAATATTTTAGGTATTTCATATTTGAAGTCTTCACTTTGTGCAAAGAGGAATTCTCTATTTTTATCAAAGAGGAAATCTCCCATATATTCATCTAAATATGTGATCAATACTCTTCTGTCATATGAATCTGTTACTCTACCTCCATACATAGCTTCTCCAATAAGATATTTAAGTGAATTCCAAGGAATTGTTTCATCCTTTGCATCATATGCCTTCCTCAAATACATTGATAATAAACTACTACTGATATTGAAATCTGATTCATTAAAATCATAACTAACATTCCATCCTATTTTACCATACTTTCTTCTATCTAAAATAATTGAATGGAAGAAAGAAACTACATAAACTAATGTTTTATAAGCTACATGAGGACAAGAATTCAATGAATTTTCATCTATTTTACTCATGATAGCTTTCATGTTTAACTTCAAACCATCAGGTGGTTCTGTAACCACTTTGAGTGACTTTTATAAGATACCCAAAGGAAATCTGTCAGTAGGTTATGTTGTTAACCATAATCTAAAGTCTTTGTGTGGTTTTTGCATTAATTCCAAAGTCTTTTCTAAATAACTTTTTAGCCAGCCTGTTAATAAATGACAATTGGCTAACATTAACCAATGTCCTCTTTATGATGCAGCTTCAACAAATTATGATGCTTCTTATTCACTACCTTATCCAAGGGATAGATTTCTGAATTTAGCTCCTGTGAATCCTTTTGAATCACCTAACTTTATTACATCTGGTAATGGATCAGCTCCTGGTGAAAGAATAAATACAATAGGTGATTTTTCATTGGATTAATCGAATATTTTTTCATAATTAATAATTGGAGGTTGTACATAATTAGAATTTCCATAAATATCTTGAATATATTTTTTGACTCCATTAATTACACGATCAGGTCTGAAAACTCTCAATAATAATAAAATTTAGAATGAATTCAATTTAGTATATCCTTCAGGCAATGTTTCTAATTCAGGTCTTTCATGATCATACCATTTCTTCCACACTTTACCATGTTTTTCTAAATCATCTGCTAATAATCTATAGTTATCAGCCAATTACATCAATCTCATAATATCTTTCCAACCTGAATCAGGAACCCATTCATAAGGTTTCTATCTTTAAACTTATTCAAGTGATGTGTTTCCTTTTAAGAAGAAATCTAATTCCTCATGATTTAATAATTTTTCTCCATCTTATATCATAATAGTCATTTAGAAGGCAAACATCAATTTATGGATTTCAAATATACCCAAACAAGTATAATCATAAACATTACTTGTTAATTTATCAATTATATTTCTTAATCTTGATTCTAAGATAGTATCTTTTCTAGCATCTCTTAATGATTGGTTGAATACTTATAAATATGCACTTAATGAGTATTCATACATTTCAGAAATAGAACTTAATGAACTCATAGCAAAGAATAAAATAGCTCCTCTTTTAGCTACTGTTGTATAACTTTATCTAGCTTATTCAATTTCTTAACTTGTAATTTATCCATCATTAATTGCTTATTAAATCTCTTCAGATTTTTATTTCGTTTAATCTAGTGTATTTATCAATTACACATTATCTAATAATGAACCTTAAGCTTCGGACAATCTTTATAATAAATCATCTTCTGCTTCCTTCAACTTTTTCTTATTTTCACTCATACTCTAAATGAGTTCCAATCTTTATTTCTCTTTATCTGGTCTTTCAAATGAAACAACAACATTTAATAATTAATCTCTTAATCCAGTTAAAGTGACTGTATAATTGATAACCATAGTCTTTGACATAATTTCTGGTGTGTATTTAGGATTAGCCAATTTGGTTGTGAAATACAATCTAAAATCATCATTATAATCAATAATATTTTCTCCCAATTTTATACTCTTCATGCCTGCCTTGATAATGAAATTTTTTTCTAAAATTGGATCGATGGTTGGATCTAATTCTTCATCCACATTTTCAAATAAAAATGGTTTACCAAATCTTATACAATTTTCTAAGGGTTTCAAAAATACACCTGCTCCTTCATTTAAATTTAAAACTTTGAAAGCAATGTCTTTTTCTTCCCTTTTCTTTATCCAATTAACTGCCTATAATTGTGGATCAATACACAAAGGCCATCTTGATGCTCTTGTAGTGAGAATACCGTTTTATACTGATAATTCATCAGATGGTAATCCTTCAGAGTTCCATTAAGATATTTCTACTGCACTACTTAATAAATCTTCAAATTTAAATTCTGGATTAATTGGTAATTCTTTTTCCTTGATATCAACGATCCAATGATCATAAAGCATTCTTCTTCTAAATGAATAGTCAAATGGTCCTACATAACTTAGGAAAGAACTAGCAATCAAACAATCTCCGATTAATTATAATGTCATCAATGCCAATTTACCAGTATCTTCTGTCCATCTTTTCTTCTCTCCTCCTAAACCTTCAATCAATTTGTTTGCAGCATTCAATTTCTTTTACATTTCTTATGCTTGTGCAGTCAATTCAGCTAATCTTGCAGATTTTTAATCACTCTAAACTTATAATTCAGACACTTCCTTTTAAAGAGCAGCTAATTTTATAGCAGTATTTTTTAAGTCTTCTTCTGTGCTTTCCTTCTACTTGGTCATCTACTCTAAACGTTATTTAAGTGGTTCTACTTTCTTATATACATCATAAAAATTAACTGTAGCTGATACCCATGTATATAGACCACCTGCAGCTTTTGATATCTTTGATATTTCATCTAAACGATTTTCTGGATCTTTCATTGAACTTTTAATTTTTTCAATCTAGTTTCTTGTCACCTTTCCAATCTTGTTACCATAATTCTATAATTATTCTAACAATTTCATAGGATTATTCATCATTTATCTAGCAGCATTCCAACCATCACCTTCAATACCATCTATTGGTTTAAATATAAGTAACATAGATGCAACAGCACCTACTGGTTTAGGTGGTGAATTCAATGCTTTCAATTCAACCAATTCTTTTGAATCTATCTTACTAAGTGCATCTTTGGCTGCTTCTAAAATAGGAATGGCATCTTTAAGAATTTAATCAGCTTCCAATTGCTTTTAATTGATTTCAACACTATCTTTTTCTAATTGTTTTTTCTTTTGTGCAGCCTCTTCGTTATCCTTTGTGGCAATCTCCTTTTTGGCATTAATAATTTTTAGTAATTCCTCAACTTCTTTGCTTTCACTTGTCACTTCTACTTTCTTTATTTCTAATTCCTCTTACAAGACTTTCACTTATTCAGAAGCCTCATCCAACTTTAAAACACCATTTGTATATCTCACTATAAGATCCTAATATTTCTTTCTATTAACAGCCAATAAACGTTTGTAATTTTACAAGAAATCCAAATAGTTTTTAGGTGTGCTAAAATTCTTTCTTCTTAATTATTATTCAAAATCTCTTGAAAACATTTAGATACTCTCATGAACTTTGGTAATATGTTAAATAATCTTAGGTCTATAAGTTTCATCTTCTAAATTTTCTTCTTTCAAATACTCAGTAGCCACACTTACCAAAGCCTCTTCAGGCCATGGGAAGAACCAATTAATTTGGGTATTACTAACTAAGCCTGGGAAATTACGACATCTAATTCTCAATGTATCTCCAGCTGGACTCATACACAAAACAATGTGCATATTGTCTCTAATTTTTTCAAGGAAATAATTCCATAATTCATCTTTAGTTTCCAAAATACCTTTTCTTTTTGCTTCCTCTCTAATCTTATCACTCATTTTCTTCTTGCCATCTTCATCAAATAGAGCTGGTACCATTCCTATTGTAAGCATATTATTAATCAATTCTAAGAAACCTTCTTCTAAAACATGAGCATCAGTAAATAAGAAAATTGTAGGCTTCTATGTCAAAAGATCATACAAAGTCTTTAAATCCTCTCTAAATTCTTTTTCTTTATAACCTCTTGTTAAAGTAATTTAGAAGATATCATAACCAGCTGTAAATGCACTCAATCTAGTCAATGATTATTTACCACTACCACCATAACCTACAAGTAGAGCATGTCCTAATGGGAATCTTATTATTCTGTGAATCTTAGTTAAGTGTTCTAATGCATCTTTAAACAATACAAGATTCATTTCCTTAACTTCTTCATTATAATCTTATAATAAAGAGTTAAATTTTTAACCAACTTTTTCAAATCCTCCACAATCTTCATATAATTTAGGATCAACTACATCTGGATCAAGTGGATTAGCTGTTAGATAATCACCAAAAAGTAATGGATCTTATATTGTATATTCTAGTGTATCAGTGAAATGTTCTCTAATCAGACTTGGAATCTTATCTACATTAATTAGGTCTCTATCTTAATCATTGATAAGACGATCCACAAATACACGAGTTACTTCATTTCTCCATAATCTAATAAAGGATTCCTTTGTTTAAAATTTATCAAGTGTACTTCTACATAAACCCTCATAAATTCTGCTTAGATCTCTTAAGTTGAAAATATAATGGAACTTAACTGGAGTACGAGGCAACTATATTACAATAGCACTATAAATTTGTAAAGTGGCTTATGTTATTTTAGCAACAGTAGATGACACTTCTTCTGGGAATCCTTATAAATGTGACTTTAAAATTGAATTGTAAATTCTCTCTAAATTTTCATTGGATGGGAATAATAATTGATAACAATTAAACAAGCTCAAGAATCTTGGATCAAGTGGATTGGCACCAACATTTGGTGGTAAAACTGCAGCAACAAATTAAGTATCTTTTATAATTTTTTAATCTAGATTTTGACCTCTTTCATAACAGAATCCTTTTTCAATCAAAAATTTTAACCAAGCTATTGGTTATTAAGTACCATAAATATCAACTTTAGGCATATGAATATCATCAATGAAAAGGATTAATTTCTTACCTGCAATTTTAGGACCAAAAATACGACCTGATCTCTTATCTATATTTTCATCTAATGCAGTTTAAACATCTATTGATTTTGTTCTTGATGAAAAGTTGATATTTAATTTCATATAGTTTTCAGATGGTAAGGAATTCAAATAATTTGATATAATTACAGATTTGGCAGTACCACTATCTCCTACAAACATACATGGTTATTTGTGGGTGATATTTTATCCTAAAAGATATGAAAATCTCTTAGTATCTACAGTTGGAACTAGGATTTTGGAGAACTTTCCATCAGCAGGTGGCTAATATTCTGTCACTTTCTTTTCCCAAGCAACCCAGGCTTTATTATCTAAAGTATAATCAAAGAAAAGATCAAATAATGAACCAGGAGGAATATGTCTTTATGCAACTCTTCTTAAGACTTCTTCAAATTTCTTACGAGCTTCAAATCTTAAGCATGCACCAAGTGACCACACTATTGCAAAGATATATGCTAATTCAAGATTTTCTTATTCAAATTAAGGATCTTCTTCATTAATAATTGTATCTAGCATTTTGGTCAATTAAGTAATACAATTTAAATTTGTTCTGGGAATTGAAAATTCTAACACATGACCTTGTTCTTCTCCATCAATACCGTCAAAAATAAGATTCATCAATGGTGGGATATACTTAGAATAAAACTCCTCAAGGTTTTATTTCAAACCTTCCGCCTTATCTCCCTTCTTTTACCATTTTGATAACCATTTATCATAAAATGGTTTATATCCTAAATTTTTTGGATCTACATAGACCATACCACATCTACTGATAGTAGCAGGTGATGCATATTAAAGATCAAATACTTCAAATAGTAATTTACAAAATCTCTCTAGACGAATACGATCTCCATTAATAAGAGTTAATAATTTATTATCATCCATGACAGAATTCATATTTTCAACCCAAACAGCATCAACATCACCATCTAATAAAATCCATCTTTAATGTACTTCTTATTAACCAGATGGTTTTTCATTAGCAATACGGAAAATCTTACTCAAAATTCCATCTTTCCATTCTCTAGTTGTCATTTCCATTACACCATATAATTCATTAACAGTTATAGATTTAGGATTAATACAATAATAAGTAGCACTTTCTACTCTTTTTAAAATTCTATAACTGCTGATTTTCCTGATCCAGTTGGTCCAACAACCATTGTTGTATGTCTAGTCAACATTGTTTCAAATAATTAAACTACTTTATCTATTTAATCATCTAAAGGTCTATATCCTAATGATTCAACGATCTCTTAGATTTTATCTTTCTTTTCATAAGGTTTTCTCTTAACATCAATTTTAGGGAATAAATCAGTAATTAATCCTTAAAACAATGGAACATCTTCAAATATGAATTTAGGCATATTCATGTCTCTAAGTGCTCTCATCAAAACAGTATCTTCAGGTAGATCAGCTGCCTCTCTTTTTAGAGAACCTGCCATAACTAACACACTCTTTAAAGCTCTCAAACCAAAATCATAATGGTATTATTTACTCAATTACTCACTACCCAATTTATATAACACTGTCATCTTTTTAGCTAAAACTCTTGCTGAATTAAACCCTTAACTCATCAACATGATCTCACAAATAATATTAGAATCAGGAACAACCATAACGACTGGTCTAAAAAGTGCCTTTAAATTATCAGGTAATTCAGTTCTACCAGCATAACCTGGATTCATAGTTACGAATATTCCTACTGTTATTTTAACTTGCACTTCTTTCTTCAATAATTCTATTGTCTTCTTTTCTTAAACTAAAGCTTGTTGTATTGTCTTGATTTAAACACTAACGACACTCAAAACTTCAGCTGTAATTCTATTGAATTCATCAAAACATCCCCAAAATCCTGTTTAGACTAAACCACTAAAGATAACACCCATAGCTTTATAATCTAATCCTTCACCACAATTTGTTACACAACATCTTATGGCTAAAGACTTTGCAAGATCTTTAACAGTTTCTGTTTTACCAGTACCTGCAGGTCCAGCTGGAGCTCCTCCTAATTTGAATGTTAAGGCAGTTGTTAATGTCATAACACATCTATCAGTTAATGGAGTAATCACTAATCTTCCATTCAATCCTTAATATTCATATCCGTATGTGAAAGTACCTGTACACTATCTAATTCTTATGTCATTGTCTTCCAATACCCAATAAAATCTTAATTATGATTCCCATTCAAATTCTTTAGCATCTAATATAGAATCTTTTACAAAGAAATCAACAATATCTCTAGCATGTACATCAACAATAATTAAAGTATTAATTTTAATACGATCAATCATTTTAAGATCTGTTCTTACTAAATCAATTAAATCATCTAAATCTTTTGTTTATTTTTTTAATTCATCCTTCATGGCATATTTATTACCTTCCTAAACTTTTCTAAATACATCTTCTACTCTCCAAGTCCACCAAACTTATGTGCCTGCTATAGATATCATACCAATTTAATTAAGAATCCAAGGTACTCTCTCTTTATTAGCATAATGGAATGTAGCTTCTTTTGTCATCTTCTTAAGAGTAGATTACATTTCCTCATCAACTCTTGTCATCCATAATTCAACTGGACCATCAGTTTTTTATGGTTCTTTATAAGAAAACTCTTCTGCTTCATCAGATTGCATACCTATAACCATTTTATTCCTAGAAAGCAACATTTCTCTACAATTATCAAATAATTTCAATGTATGTGGTTAAACAGCTGATACATCACTAGATCCCAAAATTGATAACAAATCATCATCAGATAAGAAATAAAATCTTGGGAATACATTTCTTTTTGTATCTAAATAATCTGATAAGGATTTTTATCTTTTATCTAATTAATCAGATAATGCTTTCAATTCACTGAGTCTTCCGTCATTGACAACACAACTAGCATATATATTTGGATTTTTAGCAGTTGTTTCCATAATCTTTTTATATGCTTTATCATTTTAATCAAACTTCTTTGAATCTTCTCTTAATTATTATCTAATATCTTCAGATCCCATAAAGATACCTTCTAGATCTTACCATTTCTTCTATACTTACAACCAAACATCTATAACTTCACTTATTCTATTTAATGCTTATTCCCAATGTCTGATACGTGAAATAAAAGCTGCAACATATTTACTACTAGAAACTGTTTATAAATTAGCTAGTTGATCTTCCAATAATTATTTAATCTCATCAACTGTTTTTATAACTTAATATCCTTTTTTATCTTTATCAATTATAAAACTTGCTGTTTTCCAAGCTTATTCAATTTTACTTATTTCTTCTTCATTCTTATGTTCTTGATTAGCTTCTGTACAAATTTCAGTAACCTTTTCAGGGAATCTTGCCAAATTCAAAGCAAACACTTATTCTAAAGTCATACTCTTAATTGAAGTCTCAAATTTAACACCTGTTTCTTTCATTAATTTCTCCCAATGTCTATCTGTAATTGCTCCACTCTTTAATTATTATATTAATGGGATTGAATCTTTGAAATCAGTAATCTTCTTTGCCAATTTCTCATAAACAGTATTCTTTTCATATTATTTTGCTAACTTCTTCTTTTACTTATCAAAGTTATCAGCTCCATTCTTTAGTAAATCAGCATCCAACTTAACCCAAAGCATTACTGACCATTCCTATATCTAATTTTTCACTGTTCTATAACAATCATATAAAACAGATAAAACTTTGTTTTCTTCCTCTATAGCAACCAATTCAGGAAATGAAGATATGGGTAAATTAAATAATTTTTCTGCCTTAACTAATTCTTCTCTTCTAGCATTTAACTCAGAAACAACAGTCTTATATTCTTATAAAGAATCCAAACCCTTATCTAAAGTAGTACTCTCAGCACCTGGACCACCTGCCTTAAAATCTTTATAGAGTAGTTTAATATTTTCTTTAAATTATTCAACCTCTTTTTTTGTAACTTCAGCAAATTCTTTTTTCTTTTCAACTAATTTTGAATCCTTCTTTTTTGCATGATTAACTAATTCATTCCATCTATCATTTAATGAAAATGCTTCCTCCAACTTTTCTTATTCTACATTTTATTAATACATTTTCAAAGTTCTAAACCTTTCTGTTACATCACCCATTTTAAATTCCATATTCATAGTCATATTTTTGATTTCTTAAATTAAATTCAACAACTTCTTCAAATCTTCAATATCTTTTGGCTGCACCATCAATTATTCTCTATAATCATCAATCTCTTTCTTAATTGCTTCTAATTCTCTCATTCCCAAAGCTTTTAACACTATACCATGTTTATCCATCCAATCTTTAGCTTAAGACTTAAAACTTTCAATGACATTTCCGAAATATTCTGAAATAAAGAAGGATTTTCTCTCTCGAGGATACTCTTCAAACTCTTAAATCATACCCTTATACTTGCTCATCAGTATTTCTAAGGTTAAAGTTGTTGGATTTTTATCTAGTATTTTCTCTACAGCATGCTTAGCCTTTTAATCCCATAATGGCTTCTTTTTTTCATCTTCCCACATCTCCTTAAAATTATTCACTTTATCACTAGCTTTCTCTCTTATAATACCAATTTACATAGCAATTCTAGTAATTATTGGATTTCTTATAATTTAGCTATAGAATGTATGATACTATATTTCTTCATTTGCACTACGACTTTATTTCTTTTCACAAAAAATACAATATCCATCCATCCATCTCCAAAATCCTTGGGATGCTTCTTTAATACTTGTTGATATCTTTTCCAAAACAGTTGTGACTTCAGGAATAGGAGGAATAGTATTTAATTATGGATGATTATACTCTGCAGTAATTTAAAATAATGGTACTTATTTTCCACTAGGTTATTATAATAAATTTTTAAAAGTTAAAAATCCTCTTAGAGTCATTTTCACTAAAGCATTATATATTCTTCTTTCCCAATAGTAATAATATTCTCTCATTCGAGGTTCACCTTTTGATGAACTATTAAAAATTGATTCCTCTATATTCCTTAAGAAATTATCTCCTACTAATTTATATTTCTCTACCAACTCCTCTATTGTTTTATTAAGATGTTCTTCAAAATAACTTTAAAATTCATTCAACTAAGGTAAAGATGCATTTTCCTTTCTTGTTTCAAAATCATACTCTCTTAAAATTTAAGCTTCCTCTATTGATTTTACTATATCTTCAATCATTCCTGTAGATTTTCTCACTTTCTTCTTGATATCCCTAAATTCATTAATAGCTTTAAGGCAATTATCAATAAAATCTGGAATACCCAAAGATGCCAAATTCAAAGATTCATGTCCAGGTTCCAAGGCTCTATTTAATTTCATAATCTTCTCTTTCAACAATTCTTTTTCTATAGGCTATAAGGTATGAACAGCTTCATCATATTCTCTTAACATTATCTATAATCTATCAATATATCCATAGAATTCTTTCTCTAATTTTGAAATATTGATCGTAGTCTAATTAATTTTATATCCCATTTTTTCTAGTTATTTTGTTTCCTTTATTAAAGTCTTGAATTCATCCTAAAAAAACACTGTATATCGACGATTCCAACTTCCTTCTTCCTTAGGTTATTCATGTTTTGTTAAAATTCTATTTTTTTAATATTGTAATGCTTTTTCTGTAATAGATTTCTCCCAACTTTCAAACTTTTCCTTTTAGAATTAATCTAATTTTTTAGCTAATGTTCTATATTCATTTTTAGCTTCATTATATTATTATCCCAAATTTTTAGGATTTTTACTCTCTTTGTTTTCTTGCTTATCTTATTCCTCTTTCTTTTCAATAAAAGTATCTTCTCTTGTTATAAATTTAAGAACTGGTCTTTTAATTCTATAAAATATCGATCTTGCCCAACTTATTGAACCTGCTACAGGTGGTCGATTTTTTGATGATATTAAAGAAACATCAGTTGATTACTATCCTTTTTCAAATAGACCTTGATTTTGTTTTAACTCATTTTTATATTAAGCTAACACTTCCTAATACTTTTTCTATAAAGTTGTACTTATGTCCTCTAATGTATCAATGCTTTTAAAATTTTATAATAAATCAAAAGCTCCTTCTGCTGATCTTAAAGATTTAAATGTTTCATCAATTAATTCAATTGTTTTTGTAACAATTTATTTTTAATTCTCTTAAAACTTTTAATAAATAGTTTTCCATTAACCAGCATTACCCTTTTAAAAGAAATTATAAGGACTATTAACAATAGGAGTAATCAATTATTTTACATCTTCAATCCTTTTATCTATTTCTTAAGCATTTCCTGTAACCTTTTTTAAATTTGGACCCAAAAACACTAAGAATTTTCTGACTGTATCAATTACCTTCCTCAATTCATCTAATCTATTAGCCATATACTCAATTCTCTCTTAAATAGTCCTGACTGTAAAGTCCCAACGATCAAGGTTCTCTTCTTCAATTGCTAATTTAGTTTTATGGTAGAGATCCTTCCAAGATTTGAGAATTTCAGATCCTTGCATTATTAAATTAATGCTAGCTTCTAATTATTATTCATAAGGTAAATCATCTCTCAAAGTGAATAATTATGGTATTTTTATTTAAGATTCTACTTTATCAGCTATTTCTTCTGAAATCAATTGAAGTAGATTCTACATTTTATCTCCTTCTTTATAATGTCTAGATATAATCCAAACCATCTTAAGTCCATTCATTAGAGAAGGTAATGTTTCTTTGATTCCATTCAATCCATCTTAATCAAGATTCTTAAATTATCTTTCAAGAGTAGTTAGAAATTTAACATTGTCTTTGGCTTCAGCCTATGCTTTTGTTAATTCTGCAAACTGACCATTAAATTCCAACACAGACGATTAATTATCCTCTAAATAGGTTTATAATCTCTATCTCACTTTGGCAACAATAGGGTTTTACTATAATAAGTTAATGAATTATAATTACAAGTTATTAATACAAAGTACTCAAATTAGCTGATCTAGATCTCCATAACATGATATCAGCCAAAGCAGAATTCTTTTCAGTTTTTCTACTAGCTTCCTTCAATATGGTTTATCTGATTGTTTATGACCATTTCCCCATATAATCTTCATACTTCTACATAAGTTCATAATTCTTTAGAGCAGTTTCATCATCGATCTAATCAACAACATCTGGTAGTTCAATTGTAATGGTGCCAGAAACCTAAAATAATTGTTAAAAACGATACTTGTTGACTTGAATGTTCAATTTAGCTCGTGAATTTTTAGAGATTGGTCCTCAATTCAACTTTTGATTCTAATGGGATGTACACTCTTTCTACAAGCAACTGTAGCATTTACAATTGCTTGATATTCGTAGGTTTTGCACTTTAAAGTGCACTTTTTGAATTCATTAAAAATAATTATGATTAAGATATTTAATTCTGATTTTGTTAAAAATTGCAGAGTAAATATATTATAAAAATAGATAAAAATAATTCGATTCTTTCAGTTGCTAATAAATTATTATTTTGTTTGAGGAGTCTTAATTTCTGATAGTAAGATTTATAATTTTGAATCTTCCTCTTCTTCGGAGGAATGTTGAAATTAGAATTTAAAATAAGGTTCTATCCTAATTTAATATTCTTAGTTAGTTTTAAATTCATAAGTCTCATTTATAAATTCAATAATTCTTTATAATGTAGTAGAGGGTCTATTAGAATTATGATCTCCTTCACAAATATCTAATTTTTTAGGCATTTAACAATTTTCATATAATTTAAGAGTATATTAGTATGAAATGAGAGTATCAGATTTACCTGCCACAAAAAAGAACTTTTTATCAGGAATGACTTATTTTAATTTATCTATTGGATTGAGGAGATTGATATCAAATTAAGCTTGATTTAATATTTTTCTCCTCAATATTGGGATGGCAAGATATAATATAAAAGAAAAGACACCAAATTGTCTATTCCCAATGTCTTACAATAATTGTCTAAATTCTGAAAATGCACTATCGATGATATAAGTTCTAATTTTGGAATTTTCAGTTAAGAGAAGTGCAGTAACTGCTCCCATACTACGACCCCAGAGCATGAACTCATCGACTTTCCCAAAATTATTTTCAATATATTTCATCAATTCTATTACATCTTAACTCTCATATACTCCCATAGTAATAAATTCACCTTTAGACATACCACATGCAGCAAAATCTAGAACACATAAATTTATATCCCATGAAGCTAAGACTTCAGCATACCTAATTCCTTCTAATCTACAACTAGCATTTCCATGTAAATAAATCATACATCTATGATTTTTTGATTTTGTGAAAAAATAACTAGCATTCAATTATATGTTTCTGGATTCAAATACAAAATCAACTCTTACTATTGCTTTCGTTTAGAGAAATCTTAATTTTGGTCCTTTTTAGATTGTAAAAGTATGTTACCTAGATCACTTAACATGTATTGTCTACGAGGTGGTCTAATAATTTGACGACAATATGAATCAAAACAATTCATAATTATTATGATAGTTGAAAATGTTAGAAAAAGCAAATTCTCTTTTTCTAGAAAGAGTGAATCTGAAGAATAATGTAAATTAGAATAGTTTAAGTATAAACTATAAGGTAAGACATTTTTATTTGTTTAGGTGATGTACTGTAATTTCTTAAGAATACTAAATAAGATGATTAATCATTACAATAATTTTTATAAAGGATGGGAATAATTTTAGAAGGTGATGAAGAGAAGTATATTTTGGATATAAAAGAATATAATAATAAATATATAGAAGGAGATATTTTAGGAGAAGGTTGTATAGGATTAGTAAAGAGTGTGAAAAGAAGAAGTGATAATTTTGAATTTGCTTGTAAAACAGTGAAGACTGACTCTGAGGAGATTGTAAAGAAAGTAAAAGTTAAAGTTATAATATAAAGATGATTATGGAATTTAAAAATCTTAAGAGATTGAATCATCCTCATATAGTAAAGATGAAAGAGATTTATATTTAATGGTTTGAAGGATTCTAATCAACTGGAATGGTCTGTGTAATAATGGATAAAATTGAAGGAAGAGAGATGTTTGAAGTTATTTAATAATAAAAACAATATAGTGGTATTATTTTAACTAAGAAAGAGACCATTGCTCGTGTATTGTTCATATAGATTTTAGATGCCATCAAATATATGCATGAAAACTATTGTTGTCATCGAGATTTAAAACCAAACAACATCTTATGCGCTCATGATGGCAAATCCATAAAAATAACCGATTTTAATGTATAAAAATTAACAAAATCATAGGTTTCAAAATTTAATGATAGTTATAAAGAGTTTGGAGATCTTAATTAACATGGAAAAATTGAAATGTGGACATATACTGGGACTGTTGCATTCTCAGCTCCTGAAATATTTTCAGGAAATCTTTATAAGTAACTAAACTTATGTAATTAGTGAATAAGTTGATTTATGGAGTGCAGGTGTTATATTATATGTAATGTTAAGTGGAGAATTACCCTTTAATTCTGAATATCTTAACGATCTAATAGAATAAATTCGATAATGTAAATATGAATTTACAGGAATCATCTGGGATTAAATATCTCAATCTGCTAAAGATCTTATTACAAATCTTTTATAATTAGATCCTGAAAAAAGATTCACACCAGAATAGGCTCTAAATCATCCTTGGATTACTCATGAATAAAGTAATTCAGATATTCCAAGATATTAATTATAAATCAATATGCCTCGTATCTTAAGAGTCAAAAATATTAATCAAGAATCTAAAATTAAATAAATTTGCTATCTTTTTGGTGCTGGAGAAATTTGGAAGAGACATTCATTAGGTTAGGATACCAATTTAGATCTATATGACAATCTGAAAAAATATAGATCTATAGATATATCTGATAGTTGGAAAAATGCTGAAATCAAAGTAACTAAGGATACTAGTAAAAAAGGTGTTTATACTATTGATTATCCTTTTAGTGATTCTGATTGAATTTTTAAATTTTATAATTTAATAATTGTTTTTGTTATTTTTCAATAAATATCTAATAAACTATTATTTCTTCTTCTTCAAATAATTCTATATACATCTATAAGAATACAAGAGGATTTTTTTATTTTAAAATTAACTTCACCACCATAAAATGAGAATTGATTTTATGTTATATATATAAAAATTGTTATAAATATCAAAAATATCTAAGTTTTATAAAATAATCATTATACTCTAAGTGATTTTCATGAAAAACCTTTTATTTCTGATTTTTACTTGATCTCTTTTAATTCAATCAAATCTTAACTATTCTCAGGTTCATTTAGAAGTGGATCTTAACGTTCTGCTTGTTAATTGCCATTCATCATTGATGAAACAATTTCATCATAAGTTATTATCTTCTATCCCCATTATTTATACTAATAGTATATACCAAAACAGGCTAATATTATAATGCAAGTAAAATAAATGTAATATCTATAATCTGAATTTCCTGAGATGCTCTTAATCTCTGAAGGAAACCCTCCAGCTATTAATCCAATTGCCTTAAATACTAGATATGACTATTCAATATTTATAAATATATTTATACTCCTAAAAAACTAGTACTAAATATAATTAAGTGATCAAACAATCTAAATGATAATACACTAAATCCAAAACTTAATAATACCATAATTGAATATAATATATATTCTGAAGTAACAAATTAAACCAATAATGCATTCCATAATAATAATGACAAGACCACTCCTAATCCAATACCTACTGCAACAATTCCAGCCTTGTCTAAATGCATTGACAAACCTCCTACAAATGCTCCAAGTAATACTGCAATTATCATTGCAATCCATAAATAAAATGGATTGTCTCCTATATCTAATTCACTTGATATATACAATGCAAAGAAAAAGCCAATTAAGTATCCAAATATAAAAAGAGTTGGTTTTAAGATTTTCTTACCCATTAAACATTCTGTTAATCCAATTATTATTAAAATTGCTGACAGAAATTTTTTATTGTCTTATAAAAATTCAACAATTTTAGAAAATAAAACTAAATGACAACCATTATCAGCTTCCATATCAATTATGTATAATTATTTGTCTTTCTCATAAGATATTTCCAATATCTCAAGGTCTTCTTATTCCTCTGAACAATATAGTACATACTTTACTCCAAAACCATTTAAAGAGCTATTATATATTAGATTAATTAAATACTTGTAGAATTATGCCTGAACACCTTCACTTGATTCTTCTTCATTAATAAGTTCAAAAGTATCTGCAAAATATGAATCTGTATTAATTAAGGAAATGCATTATTATTCTGGTTTTCCTTCATTATTTATTATTACAGCAAATGTATTAACTGATATTTCTGGACATTTTAAGATTGGTTAGCAAAATCTAAAATACAATGTACTTGTTTCTTAATAATCTAATAAAATACAATACCATTTAGAATTTATTTATATTCCTTAGTTTGTAAATCATCAAATATATAAATAGCTTCAGAATTTATTACTTTTTTGCATTTGCTCCCTTAAATAGTTATTAGCAAACATCCTAAGATTAGTATAAAATATTTATAATTCATTATTAATAAATGAAATTGATTACAAATTATCAAAATACAATTATTTGTTTATAAGAATACAAAAATATATATAATAGACCTAGTTCATGATATAGATAAAATCAATATTTGATCAAATTAATTTCATATATTCTTGACTATGAACAAATTATTAAACCTAATTTAATTATAATCATAATATTGTTGTTATTTATTCTATTAAACTTACAATAAGCAGATATAATCTAAATATTCTCAAATAATATTCAATATTTAATAATAAAAAAACTTATAGATTATAAAATAAGCCTAAAATAATTAAATTAATTAAGAATTGTAGAATTTAAAATATTGTAATTACAAAACCAACAAAACTTATGATGATTCTATATGGTTATTTGGAGTTCATTACTGATGTAGACTTCCTACTAAGAAATGTGAAAGTTATTTTAATATAAAATTAAAAGGTCCATGTTAGTATGTTAATGAACTAATGATAATAAATCAAATGATAAGAATCTTCAGTATTATAGGAAATCAATCTAATTTAATATGAAATAATTTTAATAGTTAGAAAAAGTAATCAAGATTAATTTCTAAATTTTTTTCCTCAATATAATTCAAAATTGGATGAATTTTTTTTAACACTTTTTCATTTATATTTAAGTTGATATATTAAATCGATATCAAACCATCTCGATCTGAATCTAATTATTTAAATATTTTTTCAACAAAATTAATATTGTTTGTAACTTCTCTTTCTTTCATATTAGTATTTTTGTTATTTAATTTTATTAGTTTATTTGCAATTAAATTTGCTAAGATCTCATCTTGCTTATCTACTTTCTTTTTAACTAATTTAAATGTTTCATCTTTTCGTATTAAAGGTTTGAAATATGATTAATTTGTAATTTTATCATTTTAAGCTGATTCTTATGCTAATCTTCTTTATTGCAACTTCAATTTCTAATCTGTCTTTTCTTAAATAAGTTTTTCTGCATGTTAGATTTAATCTTATAATGATGGTTTTTTAGCAAAAGTCAATCCATTATTTGGATGAAATGGATAAATTTAACTCATAACTCTTTATCTTAGGATTTGTTTTTTTGCATCTAACAATTTAGCATCTTAATATAATTTTGAATGAATATGTTATTCTGAACTACCTCTCTATTTAACAATTAAACGAGATATATTATTTATTTTTGGTATAGCATAATTTATTTATTTTTATTCTTGATCTTATTCTTATAATGCTGTCTTCAATCTTTTTTACTAATTACTAGCATCTGCATATAATTATTCAAAAACATCCATCTCTTTTATTATTAAAATTGATACCTGTTTTATTTCTGTATAATTTTTACACAAGTTACTAAGAATTTAATGAAAGTATAGAAGTATGGCGAGTTTTTACCTGAAATACTATAAAAATTTATATACTGGCACAGTTAGCTATCTTTTAATTTCTGCAATTATATATTATTTTCCTTCTTATTTTATTTGATGTCTATCACAAAAAAATTAAGTCAATAGTTCAATATCATCTCCTTCATAAATACAAATCTATTCTATTTTTTCCCCTATATCCAAACTTACAATAGCTAATAAATTAATCATAAGACAATAAAAATTATTTAAAATGTGGGAAAAATTAATTCAATTAAAATTCTAAATAAAAATAATTCATTTGATTGGTTAAGTAAATGTAAATTGAATTAAAATCAAAACAACTCTAACAAGGATATCCTAAAATATTCATATCTTTTTTGATATCAATTATATAAAATATGATATCTGTATTATAATATAAATTCTGATATTAAATTCTTTGTAGAAGATGTTTATTCTTAAGATTAAAAATATTTGATGAATATAAGAATATATTTTTATTTTCATTACAATATAATTTAGATAAAAAAATAAAAATATTAAAAATCAATGTCCTTAAATAACTTCTTTAAAAAGAAATAGTAATTATAAAAAGAAAAGGAGGAGACTGAAAAGTATGACACATAAATAAATATTGCAGACAATAAAAAAAAATAGAATTAGAATAAAAGCGTAATATCCAATCAGTGAAACTGAAAGCAAGAGCCTCTGAAAGAATAGAAAATTTTTAAGACACAATGATATCCAAATAATTTGTTGAGACAATGAAAAATGGTTCCTATCCTTTATTATCTGTAAGCAAACATTCATTTAGAGATAGAGAAAAAGAAAAAGAATTGGAAAAATTGGGTGGTATTTATTTGAAAACGTAACATTTTATTTAAAATTCAATAGATTTTAAGTGGCCAAAGATAGAGCATCAACAGCATAAAAGGAATTTTTTTAAAGTCATCTCTCAACAGGAGAATTTGAATAGAATCCTCCAAATAATAATTATTAAAAATGGCTACGACCTCCTGATTTATCAAAATAAGAAAAACCTTTAAGATTTGGATTAGGGGAAAGAAATGAAGTCTAAAGATTAAATAAACAAATTAAGAATATAAGTGCATAATTGGATTTTGAAGTAATAATGAATTATATTTTAGAGTAGAGACTTAATTATGTTAAATTATCCTAGTTGGAAGGATGATGAAAAATCTAAATGGTTGGACAATAAAACTTTCAATATATATCCTTGTCTATATGAAGGACCAAAAAGTTACTTCCCATGGAAATAACATCCAATTAATTTAAATAATTAAAATAACTAATATGTTGAAGGTTATGAAATTGTTGGAGATCTTTCAAGAAAAAGAGAAAAAAATTAAGAAGTACAATTTAAGATTAAATGTTTAAGCATAGAAGAAGTGAATTTATTCCTACAGTTAAAGAGGATTAATTTGGAACTACTATTCATATTTCCAGATCTTTGAGATCTATGAAATAAGATAAAATTTTAAATATGTAATCTAATTATGATGAATATTCCACAAATAAGCAAATTGAGTTCTATAAAACCCCCTTATTATAAACAAAAAGTATAGATCACGTTACACCTCATGAACATAGTAATAAGTAAATTTAATATACTAAATTAGTTATAAAGGTCATTCTTTACATAACTTAAGACCATAATAGCCATATAAACTTTATAGGCAATCCATTAATTATCTAAATTAAAAATTAGTCTCTAAATAACCACCTGAATAACTACTTTAAAGTTAATCTAAAATTTAAGATGATGAAGCAATACCATAAATTCAAACTGCTGAATTATTCTTGCCTAAATAAAAGTTAACCTAAATATAAGAGATTCCTCAAGTGTAAATTTAAAGTTAACAATCCAATAAACCACTAAGTAGAGACACTTAAAACTCTTAAGGAGGATCCAAAAGTAGATTTATGGATTAATATAATTCAAGGCGATCCCAATAGGTAGAGATTAAATTAGGTTATCCTTACAGGTTAGAGAATGATGAAACAACAGCTGATATTATGGGAAAATATTTTAATGAAGAATAAAATTGATATTTCCATTATTTATTTTTTAAGTAAATATACACTTACATATCATTTTCAAATTTTACTTCTATTTAATATGTTTCATTGCAATCTCTTAATTAAGTAAAGTATATTTTAATAAAACTTAATAAATTATGATTACAAAGCAATTAGGATAGAAAAATTTATCAAGAGAAAATTCTTTCACTATTTAATGACCTTCAAAATCAACTAAATTTGAATGAAAATTTTATTCTCTAGAAGCTTCCAGTAATCTTCTATATCTTTAAGTATTACTTTACCAAATTAAAAAGGTTAAAAACAACATATGTTAATTAATAATATACATATTAATTTTGTATTTCTTTTATCACATCATTGTTATTTAATCTGATATCTCTATATTGAATATTCAACAAATTTACTTAATTATAACTACTTAAAAGTACTTTGGTTCATATATAAAATAACATGAATGCAAGAGTTTTTCGTTTCAAATTTTAAGTATAATATTTAACAATAATTATAAATTTAGAGAAAGTGTTATATCAAATGTGTTAAAACACGAAAATTACATCTTTATGTAAAAAATAATTTATCTTTAATACAATTAATTAACATTTCAATATCTTGACAAAACCTTAAAATCTGACTTTCATTGTTTCTATTATAATTATATTTAATCATTTAGCAAAATCAATAAAAAGAAGAATTCAAATAATTTTATATTCATTTTTTAATATAAAATTATTTTTATTTTATGTTTATTTGATTCTAAAAAGGTAAATTTAAATTTATATTCACAAATATATTATAATAACAGAATAATTTAAAATTATTGAATTTTTATAGAATATGAATATTTGTAATTACATTGTTTTAAAGTATATTTAAATAAAACAACCTAATAATTGTAAAATTTATATACTTAAAACAATAAGTGAATCTGAGATTAAAGAATAAATTATGATTGTAATAGATATTTGTTAATAATTCAAATGTTTCACAATGAATAATTAGATTCAAATTAATTGATAAACTTTCAGAATATAATAGCTTTAAGATGGATAAAAATAGGGATGATATTATTTAAATTCTTCATTTCAAATGAAAATCTGTTTGAGATTATAAAATGACATTATCATTACACTCTAGCAAATTGATAGCATACTAGGCTTGAATATGTTGTTTCTTTAAATATAATGATTCTAAATTTTCCCATTTAAAAGAATAGACATTTTTTAAAGAGAAAATGTAAAATTTATTTTATTATGTTTATATAATTGTCTTAGTTTACTAAGTATTTTAGTGATCTATAGATTAAAAAAATTATTAAAAATAATGAAAACAAGGAATTCTTAGAGATAATCATAAAGAGAAGACTTGTCAGTGACTTGTTAAGAGGTATTATCTATAATTTCTCATAAAATATCATACCTTATATATTAACCATTTTTAAGCCTTATTTTAGAATTTATCTATAAGTGAATTCCCCCTTAATAGTAGTGCTCAAACACCAAGAAAGAAAAGAGGACCAATATGCAAGAAACATAAATATGTACTTCTGTTATTTAAATAAAGACCACAATAAATTTGAAAAAACACAAATCCTCGAAATAATTTATCTGCTATGAAGACAGAGATTTAAATATTCCCGAGAAATACTAATCAATCTTATAAAAACATGTATTATATTTAAAAAAATTAAAGAAATCAGATGACGATAGAGAATCTGATTCAGAATAAATTAAACATGCCATTAACTACTTGTACAAAGACCTATTATAATGTATTGAAAGAGAAAAGAATTGAAATTATATTAATTTTATAATGCTCAAAAAATACCTCTTGTAATGCAAGTCAAAAGACTACTTCTAATAGAAAAGAATACACACCAAAGACTCTGAACACACTAGACATTTTGAGTAGCATGTATATCTTCTAAAGTATAATAAAGAATTATGTGAAGAGGAACATAGCAACAGAAACAAAACCAGCATTAAAACCAATTGACATGGAAGAAACCAGAAAAGAAGAGCTTTCTAAATTTCGTTCCATATCTCTTTATAATAAGAAATAAGTTCGTATACCAACTTCGGCAGAGAAATGTCGCTCCAATGAGAAAATTAAGGTTTTTAATATTTTCAACAGTACTCCAAGAAATGTAAAGCCTAGTAGATCTCAATAAATGTTAAATGGATTTAAAGAAAAAGTAGTCTATTCATCTCATATTCGTGTAATTAAACTATCAAAAATTTTTAGCAATCATCTGTTGTTAAATATCCAATCTCAAGTAGAATTAATGATTCATAAGAATTATTAAAGTAAGTAACTAAACCAAATATGATTCCTTTAAGAAGATTTTTTAATGATAATCCAGTCTAGCAACAAAATAATATAAAATTGGAATTAGATAAACATAAAAATAACAATATATTGGAATTATTACTCTTAACAACAGGAGAATTAAAGAAAAAGTTTGAAGAAGAACATAAATTAAGAGATAGTAATAGTAGATAAAACTCAGAAGAAAGAGTAAGGATTAAAGTGAGAAATAGCAATAAATTTCCAAAGGATTTTTTTCTATGATTATATTATATAATTAATGTTCAATATTCTCAAACAATTTTAAAATGACATTAAAAGATGATTTAGTTAGACCTAAAGCTATTATCAAATTTAGAGAATAATTAAAATAACATATTGTTAATCAAGAAAAATCAACATTTTGAATAAAAGATTTTCATTCATAAATCATGTGATCCTCTATCTTTAAATTTATACTTAATTTTGAAGATGAATAATTATATTATTATATTCTATTAATGGAATAATATGTTAATGAATTCTCATCTAATCTGTTTTAGAAATTATAAATAATTAAGATTATAAATACCAAATAATATAGATAAATAAAAATTAATGTACACATTTTAATTTCTAGCATTTGTTTATCAAAATGTCAAAAAGAATTAAATTTAGAGTTTCTTTAAATTTCAATAATAGAAATATAATTGAATGATTATCAATTAAATTAGTTGTATTTTATTTCGTATTACTTAAAAACATGTAAATATATTAATTAGGAAATTGATATATTGTTCAATACAATGAAACAATTGAAAATTAATAGAACTATCTTAGAGATATCCATAATTAATTTGTCAAGTCATAAAGCATAAAAAAATTTTACAACAGTCAATAGTTAAAATAATTAAACAATTAAATCAAAAGCAAAAAGTTAACAGGAATTGGCTATATAATTAATATAGAAATTAATGATATAAAAGTTTAGTAATCTTTAATTAATATTATTGTTATGAAAAAACTTTGAAGAAGCTAAATATAATTTAGAATCTATAAGGGATTTACTTATATTTTAAAAGATATTTAAAGAATTCCCAAGAGGATATGTTAGATAAGCTGCTTAAGAGGTAATAAATTAATGGTATAGTATTTTTTAAGGGTTTATGATATTAAACAAATTAATCATTATTTTTTCTTTAATCTTGCTAATTATTGCATAAGTTATTCATTTTGTTAAAGCAGTTGTGCTGTAATTGTTATTTATTCAATGTTTGGTTTTTATGCTTCATCTTTTTCTGCTTCAAGTATTTCACATTTTTAATTCAATTTTTCAATTTGTTCTTTTTATTGTTTAATTTGCTCTTATAACTATAGAATTACTGTTAAAAGATTAGATTAATCTTTATCAATTGTATCAATTCCATCTTCAAAATGATTGACTTCTTTTTATAAGTTAATTTATCTATGCTATTTTACAGATTTCACAGGAGTAAAGTATAAACTACGAGCACTCATTGGTTGTCTATGACTTTAATTACCATTTGATCTTTGTGTTGGTTTAGAAAAAAAGAAATCTAAATCCTCTTATTCAGATTTTTATTTAACAGAATTTCTTTCATAACAATGTTGTTCAATCTTTTAAACTACTCTTTCTATATTATGTTAATGTAGCATAATAGTCATCGATCTAATATTATATTATTTCATATTAAAATTAATTGAAGTAATTAAAACAATCACCTTATTTTACAACTGTTTATTTAATTATACTAAATATAATGGACATCTAATTAGTATCGTATAATCTAAAAATAATAAAAAATTAAATATTAATCTATTTTTATAGTAGTAGTTTAAAGTTAATATTAAATAATATATAAAAACTTGAAAATTACTAAAATAGTGATATTAGCTCAAAAAGATTTAGTAGTTTTAATTATCAGAAAATTGATAAAATGATACTTAGAAGCATGGCGCTCTAAGATAGAAATGTCTATATTCTATTTTTAATAGAATTCAAGTCATATTCTAAATTTAAACGAATAATTTAATAATTAAATGGATTAAATTGGAGTAGATTAAAAAAAAGAAAAACTTAAAAAAGAAGAGATTTAACATTTATTCTTTCCCAATAAAAGAAACTTTCATATTTATGTTGAGTTTTTGAAATAATGCCAAAAAAAACTGATAGTATGTATGTATCAGATTTCACATAAAATATTGGTCAACATTTTAATTGATCTTTCACTTAATGGAAGAGATATTTAAATTGTAACTAATTCAAGTAATGGTGATACTAAAGCAAAGTCTATACTTTTGATGATGATTTAAAGTTCCTTAGAAAAAATAAAAATTGCAGTATATGAGAAATAACTTTGTTTAATGCATTCAAAATATTGTGTGATAGATGATTAAATTATTATGACTGGTTCTGCAAATTGGACTAATAATGCCTTTCGTAAAAATGTAGAGAGTGTGGTTATTTTGAATAATGAAAAAGAAGCTTAATTATATACTTATGAATTTGGGAAGGTATGGAATCAATCTTAACACTTAAGATTAAAAGGGTAAAATCTCGACTTTTCTCCCTTTATAAATATGGAATCAATGATCTTTATATAAAAAAAGAAATAAATTTGCAAATTTAATAAAATAATTGATTTAGAAAATAGTCATCAACTAGAAGATGATAAAGATGAAGAAGGTAAAGAATAATCAGATGAAAGTATACAGTATAATTATAATCAAAAATTTACATAGATTGATAATAATTGTAAGAACAAAAGAATGAGAAAAAATAATTTATAATCTTAGAGACATAATTTATAATATAATGACTTTAATGAAGGAAATCTAGTAATTTAAATAGATGCTTTAGATAAATAAAATGTAGATTAAATTGATGAAATTGAAATTATGCTATGATTAATAATTATATTAAAAAATAAATAAATAAATATTTTAAATGTCAAATTAAGAAATAAATGAATTAAATGCCTTGTAAGTGTTGGAATATGATATATTTGGCAAATGTAATGATATGCTGGTATTTAAATATTTAATAATTTAAGAGTTTTATCAAAAACTCACCATCAATTTAAAGAGATGATCCTTAGATTAAAATCAAAATTGGAGCGGTCGCAAAATTAATTAATTAGCTTATTAAAATTTTAAAAGATTATGATAGTTCAATGTTATAAGCTTAACCAGAGTATTACGATATTGTATACATAATCAATAATAACTTGTCATTAAAAATAAAACAATATGAAGAAAACATAAAATAGATGACAGTAAATGATAATTTATCCAAAAATGAAATTGTTCTATTAAAATAGGAAATTAAAAAAATTACGGAAGATCATAAAGAGAAAGTAAATTTGATTGATAATTTAATTAAAGAGGTAATATTTTAATAATAAATTTTTAGAAAGAAGCATTAACACATCAATTCTAATTTATAAAAAACTAGGATGAAGAAAATATAATTATGATGGAAGATGAATAAAATGAGTTAACAAGACTTAAAGATTAATTGACAAATGAAGTCAATTAATTAAAAATGTAACTAAAATAAAGGGAAGACAAAATTTAAAATTAAGAAGGAAAGATAAATTAATTGATGTAATAAGTCAAAAAAATCTAAAATGATAAATCTCAAGATAGAAAACATGATCTATTTTATGAATAACAATTAATTTTAGATCAAAATGTAGAATTGACAGAAATTATTAAAAAACTTGCTTTAGAAATTGCTCTAACCTAAACAGAAACAGATGAATAAAAAGAAATTCCTTAAGAGGAGAAAGAATTAAATTTAAAGAAAACTGAGCAAACTGAAGAAATTTAGAATAAAATCTTTGGTTTACTTAATAAATTATCATTTTTTGGTATCTTGCTCAGTGCTTATATTGGAGCATATGTAGTGATATAAAATTGGGAGTGATCCATATTTATTATTATAAATATAGTATATTGTTATTATAAAAATAGGAGTTACTTATTCTTCCTACTTAAATGTAATTATTAATGATATCAAAAAAGAATGTGTTTGTCTAACCACATATATATTTATTGTTTTATAATTTATAGAGTATTAATTTATTTAATTATAATATAAAATTCAAGATGGTAACTTATCATATTTATTCATTCTAGCAACCAATAAATGATATTAATGTAGATGAAGTATTAAAAGCATTATCATTTGTAGAAGGAGCTAATGGTTATGTAATATTTAATTAAGACTGTAATAACAAAAGAGTTATATTATTTAGGTATTCCACTTAAAAGATCAGAAAAAAATATAACATATGAAAAAGCTGTTCATATGTCTGCTTTAGTTGCTGATTTGTGGAATGTCACTAAGAAATGCATCCAAAGAGAATTAAGAAGTGCTGATGTATTAATTTATTGAAATTATTTAGAATGATCTTGAAATAATTAGGATAAGGACAAAAGCTTAATCTGAATACATTATTTCTTAATGTAATAATAATTCTTATTAAATATAAAGAGGGAGATTATACTATGATAGGCATATAATTGTGTGGAAAAGCAATTGAAGAGGCTAAATTAGCTGCAGCTGCTGAGGCTTAGGCTGCTGCTGAAGCAGATAAGGCAAAAAAAGGAGATAAGGAATAAAGTTGATTTCAGCTATTAATATAATATAAGAATATTTATAATAAATGGCATTTGATAAAGCAATTGTCACAAGACTTACAACTTTTGCAGTTGCAGGAATAACAATAGGAGTAGCAGTCTGGGGATTTTTCGAAGAAGTTGATGTTAATAATATACTCAATTGCATCAATTTGGTGTAATATTATAAACTCAAATAATAAGGATACTTTCGATGGTTTTATTACCATCTGAATTTTAAGTAAACTGGATAAAAGATGGATTTGGATTGATAGATAATTTATTTGGCAGAGGTCTTTACATTTTCTTGTAATATATATTACTAATGTTAGTATTGGGTCATGGGTCTTTGGTTTACATTCTAGATATATCAGTGATGGAATTTATATATATTCCATGGTCGTTGGAATTATAGATTTATGTGTTGGTGTACTTTATGTGATATTTTATTTTGCAGTATTTATCCATTCTATATTCATAAGTTTGGGGAGCCAGCATAACCAAAATGAATTAGTATATTTCATTTTATAAAATATTAATCATTTCTTTTTCATATGCTTAAACAATCATTAAATTATAGATAATTAGAAGATTATTTATTATTCAAAAACCTTATACTTTTTTGATAAAATGTTGTAATGAACATTTATTATAAAATCAATCACATTAGTTTTTATTTAAATCTTGTTTTAATTAAAGTTAACACATATATACTAAAATATAGAATCTATGTTATGCTGCTTTCTTTAATATCTATACTGGAAGAGATAATTAATCCAATTAAGATACGTGTGAATTTATTTTCCATTCCAAAGATGATATAATAAATTAGTAAACTTTAAAGAATGTAAATTATTAAAATAGACTTCTACATCATAAAAATTCCTACCATTAAAGATGTTATAAGAGATCCTTTGTCAGTAATTATAAACTATAAAATAGGTAATAATATAGATATTTTGCATAAAATACTATCACTAGTAATTAAATAGTAAATATATATAATTGCTGGAATCAATGAAGCCATTTATGCATGTTTTAGATTATACTAAAAATATAATCCAGATTTCCATGACAAATCAATCAATAAATAAATAGAGATTAACAATCCTATAAAATTAAGGAAACCAGATAATTTCATAATTAATACTATTGAAAATGGAAACATAATTGCAAATGCTATTATACATAATCTGATGATCAAACTAAATATAAAATTAACAATAGCATTATTTATTAGTAAATGAGGTAAAAATCCAAATTGCATACTAATTTAAATAGGTTTTAAAATCAATGAGCATTTAATATTTTTTATGGCTACTGTAGAAAAAATAGTTTACCTGGTATAAAAGCAGATAAAATAGCTATTACTTTATTAAATATCTATATCTAAGAGCAATATTCATCCAAGTAATAATGTAGAATGTATAAAATGAATAGGTCTAATAAAGCAAATAGTAATGTAAATATATTTTATAACATTATTAATTATTATATATTGTAATTCATTAAATCTAATTATCTAGTATTTCTGCTTAATGATTAAAATATTATAATGTAATGAATCTATTAATATTAATCTATTTCCAATATTTGATATTTAAGTATTCAATTATTATAGTATAAATATAGAAATATTCAATAAAATATTCTTCATGTCTTTCATATAAGTAGTATTTCTAAATAGAAATAATTTTGATATTTAAGATTATAATTAGAATCTAGATTAATATTTATAATTAAATTATTAAGAAATATTCTCGAAAATATGAAAAGAAAGGTAAGGGAATATGATGAAAATGAATTCTCTAAGGCTGATTTGAAAATCATTCTTCTAGGTGATTCAGCAGTTGGAAAATCAAAATTGGTTGAAAGATTTCTATTAGATGATTATGAAGAGAGGTAACAATCTACATATGCATTAACAATGTATCGACACAATGCAAAGTTTGAAGGGAAAACTTATAAAATTGGTATTTAGTAATAAGTTAATGAAAATAGACTTATGGGATACTGCTGGATAAGAATGTTTCTAGTCTCTACATTCCTCATATTATTATGGTGCTCATGCTTGTATTTTAGTATATTGTATATTTTTATAAGTGTTTCGATGTCACAAGGAAAATTACTTATACAAATTTAAAGAAATGGTATGATGAGATGAGATAGAATTGCCCTACAATTCCTTGTTTATTGGTCGCCAATAAAATAGATTGTATATAATTTATATATCATACATATAGTGGATCCCACTGTTACTGAGACTAAATTTAAGTTTGCAGAGAGTAACAATCTACCTATATATTACACATCTTCATCAGATGGGACAAATGTAGTTAAAGTATTTTAGGAGTCATTGAAAGCAGCAATTGAACATAAACAAAAGCCTGGTGGATAATTTATGGATGATTTGATGGATTATTTGTAGGGTTGAAAGGAAATTTATGATATATAATGATTCATTCATTATCAAATTCATCATCTGTTTCACAATCATCGCAATCACTATCTGGAATATCTATTTTCTTATCATAATTAAATTGGTAATGGATCACAACTGTTTAAACATGTTATTAGACAAATTCAAATTATTCATCCATGTATTAGTTATATATATCTCCATCGACAATCATATCTTCAAAATTGAATTATTCTTCTTATTATTATTACTAAATTTCATTCTCTTCTTCCATATTTCCTACATTGATATTGTTATCATCATCTGAAAATATCTCCGACTAAATTTGTTATTATTATTATTATTTTAAGAAACTTCTTAAATATCCCATCTTCTTGTCACCCACTTCATTTAGGTTAATTAATTATTCGGCTTTTCTGAATGATAACTAATTTTTATTACTTTAATAACTAATGATAATCTTCTAAAGTCTTTTTTGGTACTCCAACTTTTTCAGCAGCCTATTTAAGACTATACTTTATTTTATTTCCATTTTGGTCTATTTCACCATTCTTGAATAACTTTCGCCATTCATCAACACTATGTTTAGCATCCATTATAGATCGTTCTTTTACTCTTTTGAAAACATGTCGTGGCTAATCCATAAGTTTTAAATTGATTATATATATATATAATTAATTATTCATTCTTTTTTCTTATAAAAAGTCAATTTAAGACCACCTTTCAATTGATAATAAAAATCTCTATATTAAATTAACAAATTTCTAGAGTTATTTTATTATCATATCTAGATTATCTTTAAAAAATTTAATATTTCCATTATAAAAGTAATTCTATTTTCATATTATGTCATAGTGTTTCTTAGACAAATAAATAATATTTATTTGCCAAATTAAATCAGACATTCCTTTTTTTTTATGATAATACTATAATATTTGCGGCAAATTTTTCAATTAATTATAATAATATGTATATACGTCTAAATTCAATCAGATATTACTTCTCTAAAATCAATAAAGATTTTAAAATTTTTGTGTTTACTTACTACAATTTTGTAACTTTTTGAAATAGATTTCTGTCTTATGTTACACATGTAATTATTTTAGCTCATTAGATTTTGGATTTTCATTTGTAATAGAAAAAAAAAAAATCTTTTAGATATACTCAATAAATTATTATTATAAGTAAATTGTATAATGAAATTATAGATTTCTATAACAATTTTACAAAGATTATATTAATTAACTAGTAAAAATTATATGGTATAAGCAAATAATCTAATATTTTCATATCAATATGAATAATTTTAGTCAGTAAAGGATTAAATTGAGTTCTACTAATATATTACTTTAAGATGAAGAAAATCTATGAAAGTAGGATGGAGCAAAGATTTCATTATAGTAAATGTTTAATATTATATTAACTAATATAGGAAATAAAACAGTATATAATTTGTTGTATCTATTATTTATAACAATTGTAGTAAATGCTCAGTTAAAAATTTGTTCATTATTTCCTAATGATATCATTAACTTATATAAATTAAAATATAGAATTTATGCAATTAGGAAATTAAGAATGTTTATCTTTTTATCTTTCTTTGAGAATAATTTGCATTATTTATATATTATTTAATAGTTCTGAGGATAAAAGGGGGATGTATATTAGTTTTTAGGAATATTACAATTTGCAGTTTTA
The DNA here is from genome assembly GCA_000733385.1 of Paramecium biaurelia. NCBI lineage: Eukaryota > Ciliophora > Oligohymenophorea > Peniculida > Parameciidae > Paramecium > Paramecium biaurelia. Next base: position 117,635 of record JPFL01000096.1, read on the forward strand.
TTTATGCTTTAGTTTCAGTGAATATTTATATTAATATTGAATTTATTTATGAAATTTAGTGTACCTTTATCCCATTCTCCTTCTAACTTTTCCAAATAACTTATTTAATAGTAAAGATAATTGTGCTTATTCAAAGTACGTAAGTAATTATAAAATTTGAATAATCCATTTGACTCTACCGAAATATCTAGGGCTCTTAAAAATCTAGAAACTTAGTAATAGAGAAAACAACTCTTAGATTCAATTATAAAAATGAGAGAAACTAAAAGAACATAAGAAGAACAATTTAAATAAGAATAGTTACAAAGATTATGGGTTAAGGCTAATTAAACAAATAGCAAAAAATTAAATACAAATTATGTTTATCATCGAGATCTAGAAGATTTTGAGTCAATCAAATAATCTAGATATCGTTTTGAATCTGAAAGGATTGAAAATTTCTATTTAAGAAATGAAAGCAAAAATCATAATTTTCATCGAGTTAGTAGTTTAGTATGTTTGACTACTGATCTAGAGAAACAAAAGAAATTGATTCCATTAATAATAAGAAAAGATAGAAAAAATTTTACGATAGTCAATTGATTGTTTATTTTATTTGATTTTGTGTGTTTAAATTAAAATGGAAGTACTATAACTAGAAGACAATTAATTCAGATATAAACTCATGAATGTATTCTTCCAATATATAAAAAATGCCTTATTTATTCTTTTAATTGGATATGAAGGAATTAAATTACTAAATATTGAACATGATTGTTAATTATCAGAGATCACTTATATAGGTACATTATATCATGGAGGTATAATATTATTACTCTTTAATGCAGTCTCTGCATGTTATATTCTATATTAAAAGCATTTTGTAAGAATTGAATACTTTATTACTTATGGATTAAATATATTGGTTTTTGTATGTATGTTATTATTTTCCTTACAATAATTAATTTAGGGAAGATGTAGCATTGGATAATTATCAGTCAAATACTATATAATAATATCAATAATAACTCAGTTAGATGTAATATTGATTATGATGTTCAAACATGAATTTTCAAACAGACAAACTAATATATGTTCAAATACTGCTGTTGTGATCCTCTTATTAATAACCAAGATTGATAATGATTGTGCAATCAATGCAATATCTTTAGAAATTTAACTAATCTCTGCAAATATTTTGACACTCCTCTTTTTCACTATTCTTAATGTAGCAATTAATCTATTTCCTAAATTAAGAGAATAATTAACAAATGCATTTAAATTTGTTTGTGTCTTAGTTTTGTGTTTCCTTATATTAAATTATCTATTAATTGTATATTTTGTTTAATCAGTAATTTATTGATAATATATAATAGGGTGATATCAGAGAAAGTTAAGAGTGCATGCCTCTTGATTTTATTACTAGAACTTATTGTTTTCTAGCTCCTGTCAACTTGATTGGAATGATACCAATTTTAACATCTTTCAAATTCGAAACTATAGATGACGAAGATGAGAATATACCTCAATAGTAATAATAAGCAGAGATCATTTCTCCAAATAGAGGATTACCTATATAGAATTCACCATCTCCTTTCTAATAATCAAAGTTATCATTAAACAATAATACAACCCCTTATAAGATTATTGTAAATAATAATCAACTTTCCCCTGATGAATAATTTTTGGTGGCAAAGCATCAACAATCACAATATTGATTTAATATATATATACTGTTCTATTTCTAATTAGAAATAAGTAAAATTATATTCATCTCAATTTTAATTCCATTTCTCTTTTAATTTCTATAATTGATAATAGTTTCATCAAAAGATCTATCAAATTGCATAAAAGTAAATGCTCTCTCTATGGCATTACTTTAACAGAACAATAATAATTGAAACATCCATCATTTCAAATATCTAGTATATATATATATATTTGATTCTTTCTTTTTGAAATAATGGTCTTAAATTTTCAAATCTTTTTAATATTTCTAAGGAATTGACTAAGTTTCATTGTAAAATGATAGTTAAAGTTATTAATATTGAGGTTAATATTAATATAGAAGTTGAGATTATTAATAATAATTGGGTGGCTGATAGTTAATAATTTTGAGGATATTGTTAAAAACTGAATTAAATTTTTGCTTGAAAGCTGAATGTGTATAGGGATTATTTGAATACATTATAACTGATAAATATATTAATATAAAACATAAATGATGGTGACTTTAAATTTAAATCTTTTTTTTAGATAAAAATTAAATGAAGGTATTAGAATAACTTATATGAAGATCTACGTTGATGCATTCAGTGGAGAAGAAATCGTTTCAGACAGTTTCAATATGGAAGAAAAATTTGAAGGAGTTATTGGTGAAGTGTAATCCCAAGATATTGTTAAAGGTGCTCTCAATGTAGATGTTGGTAAATACTTTTAATAAACTATTTCTAGGTGCTGGAGGTCATTTTGGTGGTAAGAATGAAGATGAAGAAGATGCAGGTGTAGATGATCAAGCTTAAAAGGTTAATAACATCATTGATGCCTTTAAATATGCTGAAACATAATTCACCAAAGCTGATTATGTTACTTATTTCAAAACTTATGCCAAAAAGGTTAAAGCTTATTTAGAAGCAAACAAACCAAACAGAGTTGCTTCATTCTAAAAGGGAGCTGGCGAATTCATTAAATGGGTTTCTGCTAATTTCAACGAGCTCTAATTGTAAGCTTTAGAAATCTATTATTTAGCTATTGTCCTGAATCATACGATATGGAAAATCATATTGTTCTTGGTTATTACAAAGAAGGATAAGCTGCCCCAGCTTTTATTTACATTTTAGATGGATTAAAGGAAGTCAAGATGTGAAATACAATAAAAAAATAATTTAATCTGTAAATAAGACATATATATTTTTTAATTGATAATAATGGAATCTATTCCTAGTACTAGATGTAAAACTTTGTGCTTCTTTTTCTATTTTTTTTTTCTTTATTTAAGAATTTTATTTTCTCCTACAATAAAGGGGATCTATATCAAATAATTATATTTTTGATTATCTTCATATGGATAATACTTAGAACAAAAAGACTGAATGATCTTAGTTATTGTGTTTTAACAATACTTAATCATCGTATATAATTAAATTAGAGAAACATCATTTTTATATATTTAAACTCAAATTAATTGATTAGATTTGAGTCTTAGAAGTAACAAATATGATAAAAGATTCTAAAACATATTAAGATATCACAATTTGACCCATTTAGCTAAAATGAATAATAATGCATCAATCATTATAGGTTTTTACAAACAATCATGAAATGGAAGCTTTTTTATTGCTATTTTACTATCTTCATCTTAAAATCCAATCAATCCTATTAGTCTTGTATCTTTTTAATATTCAGAAAGTACAGCCTTAATGTTTGCACAATCTGATGTAAATTTTTCATTTATAAATTCAACTCCAACAAATATAATATGATATCCTTTACAACAAGTTTTTTATTGTGAAAATTACTTTTTTAATTAATCTACAATATGCATTCTCTACATTGTATAAATATATGGAATCTTCAGATTGCTTAGTTGATGAGATATAGCATATAAATCAAAATCATTCTATTCACAAATTAATATCTTTGGACACTTAAATGATATTAATACAATTTACTTAGCATTTATAAATAAATTACTATTATTTAATTCTTTCCATTTTTTCAAAACAATCTAATAATTCATTTGGACCTAAATTTACTGAAGAGATTCTCATTGAAGAATAAACTGAGGATCGTCCTCCAAAGGTAAGAAGTGAATCTCTCTCTTTAGATTTAAGCTATTACGAAACTTAAGGACTTATTCTTGATTAGATAATACTAATAGAAATCTTTCTTGCTTTTGGTTCTTTAACACGAATTATAGGTTCAAGAAATTAAGAAGGTTTTTATTACTTTTCTATTTTATCATTTATTTAAAGACTAGATTTGTTAGATTACATCTCACAATAAGATTCAGCATTGTTCATTTCATCCTTAGAGTCTAATGATGATGAACTTTATTATGAATCATCCTATTCTGAGATTTAAGAAACAGAGTAAGATTTACCAGGTTATTAATTATCAGACAATTCAGATTATCCAAATTAAGGTAGTTAAGTATCCATCTTGCCTGAAATAGTTTCTTCTTAAGATTCTCTTTTCATTTTTTTTAGTTTCTCTTATACTTAAATTCGACTTATTTCTGTTAATCTTTATGATTAATGTCGTTTTATCGAGTTACTTTAACCAAAAACTTAATGAAATTAAAACTTATTTGCAATTAATGCAGATTATCTTTTTTATGTTAATTATTTATTGAAATTAGGATTCTCATTTTTAATCAATAAAATAAAATAAAATTGTGTACCATCTTCTGTCTTTATTGAATTGAATTCAAAAGGCATAATAGCAACAGCTAAGGATATGTAAAATGCTGTAAGAATTGAAAAAGAATATTATTTAGATGTTGCAACAATATCTATCACCTATTTACTTACTAAAGTCTGTTGTTTTAAATGCTTTAGAGTATATTCAATATTATCTAAAATTCCTTCATTTACATTTATAGCCATTGCTTTAATGATTATCTCTATGTGATCTGTTAATAAAGGTGATTTTTAACAAGAAATCTCAATACTACCATTAACAGTAACTTGAATAGATTTTACTATATTTTATGAATAGATCAATTTTTACTTAATAAACTTAACAAAACTTATCTAACTCTATTTGGATCAGTTCTTAAAAACATTGGAACATTCTATTTAATTTGTACGTATATATTAAGTCCTCTAAACAAAGCTTATGCTTTTATTATATTTAAACAATCTGAAATAAATTCTCTAGTATGTATATCCATTAAGTTTCTATCTAATTTATTTTTTCTATGCATTGTAACATAATCCTAAAAGTCATTTGCAGTACTAATTAATAATTTACAACCTGCCAATGCTGGATCAATATATTTAGTTTATAAATCTTAATTGACTTCTTTCTATTTTTAATTAAGAATAACAAAATACCTAAACTAATTCTAACATTGACAATGTACAATTTAAAGGTTCTTTGATTTTTTATGAAATAGTTTGAATAATGTCATCACTATTTTTTAGATATTGTTAGAGTTAAAGAATAAATGGTTCTTCAGTTAAATCATTAATGTATAATAAAATTTAAGGTTTGTTTGAAATGATAACCGGATTCAAAATAACTTATGTGTAAAGTTTATCTATTATAATACTAATTGGCATTATTACCTTTTTTCATATAAATTTTTAATGAATAATCTAAAGCAAAATTTGTTAAATTATATTTGATATGCGAAAAAGCAAGTAAATGATCTATCAAGGTTTACATTTACATTCTCCTACAAAAAAATTGGATTTCTTTCTTTTCTTCAGGTTAAACATTATCAAACTATATGTTCTATGTTCAAATACATTATAAATATTAGTACTCAAGAGTTTAGATAAATTTAATAAAGTTACTGATGTCTTTACTTCTATGGAAACTAGGCAATATGGTACATGATTCTTCAGAAAGCAACCCAAAATCATATAATTCAAGTTGAGTCAACTCTGGATTTAACTAATCATTGATTAATACAATATGAGACATGAATGAATTTATTATTCTTATTGGTTGTTAAGCATTTTCAAATATATAGATTCCACATTAAAAATTGACTAATAATAATTCGTACTGTTATTCTAATTGCTTTAAATTATTAAGATTTTCAAACTCATCATTTGCCATATCTTGAATATTATTTCTTTTATTTTATGGTTCTGTTATTTCTCTCTATGTATTTGTAAAAAGGATTCTTTATGTAGCCAAAGGACTTAAATTTCTAGATATAAAGGCTTCATTTGTATTTTGAGTTTGATATAAATGATAAATTAATAAAGATTAGATAATTATATGTCCAAAAATAACCCTTGTTGATCCAATTACTTCTAGATTGTTAGTAAATGCAGGGAATCTATAAGTTAATGATTTTATTAAACCTAAATAGAGAATAACAAAGTGAAAATAAAATGATAAGACTTCTAAAGAATTATGACTCAATTGCAATTAGAAACAATATCATAATTCCATAAATTTCAAATGTATAACTTCTTTAATCATATTCACTAGTATAAATTAAGTCATAATTTGTTTCACACCATAAAATTATTAGACTGAAATATTTAAATAATGTGATTATATTTATTAACAAAGGAGTTTCTTTCTTTAATTTACTCATTGCAATATGAAAAGCAATTATCAAAAATACTTATATCTAAAAATGTAAGTTAACATTTAATTACCATTATGCGATATATGAAAACCAGTTTTTGTCCTTCTATTTCATAATTTAGAGCTTGTGCTATTGTTAAAACAATGTCGAAACACTAATAAGATGATACAATTGTCATAGTAGATTTCCACAAAATAAAATGCTAATATGTCTCTGGGTTTAACTTAAAGTAATTTGATAGCATGTTTATTTATTACTATATAAATTATTTATTAATTTAACAATCACAGTTTCACCCACTTTGCTAATATAAACAATAAAGCATCAATCATCAATGGTTTTGATAAGAAATCATGAAATTACAACTTCTTTATTGCAATCCTATTCTCATCATCCTGAAATCCTATTAATCCTATAATTCTTGCATCCTTTTTAAATTAAGAATTAATTTTCTTAATTAAGTTGCACTATTCACTTAATTCTTCATCTACAAATTCTACACTAATAAATATCAACTAGTATCCTTTGCAACAAGATTTTTCAATCTCATAAGCTTTTTTTAGTTTTTCATGTATCTAATTTCTCTACATAGTGTAATCAAAATTCATTCCTATATTGCCTAGTTAATGAGATACAGCGTATAAATCAAAATCATTTTACTCACAAATCAGAATTTTTGGACACTATTATATATAAGATTATAATAATTACTTAGCATTTTTAAGTAAATTTTTATTATTTAATTTTCTCCATCTTTTCAAAACAGTCAATTAAATCATTTGGTTACATAAAACTGGCTGAATATCTCATTGATGAAAACATACTTGATTTTCCTCCAAAAGTTAAGACTGATTCTGTTTTGTTTGTTGTAATATTATGATTGTAAGTATAATTTATTGATTACTACATTATTACAGAAGATGAATCATTTTCATTTATTTTTCCAGGATCATTGTATAAAGATTATTCTAGTTAAACTCCTACATCTAAACTATTATGAGAACTTTCATTATCAACTTTGGATCCCTTAGATTTCTACTATGATACTATAGATATATCTGATTTAGAATGAGAAATTATCTATTTAATCCTTTTACTTTGATCCTAAGACTTTATTGTTTTAAAAGTAGGTACAAAACCAACATCAATATCACCTTGAGATACTCTTGGTACAATGAATCGGGATTAATTTTGTTATCCAAAAGATGTTGATAATTTAATTGCAGAATCTTTTCTTTAAGATTAAGTATATAAATCTTATGATTATGATTGTAAATTTTATTATTATAATGGTTATTGTTTTAATTTCTATTTTTCAAATTGACCATGTATTGCTAAACTGGCTTTATCAAACAGACTTTATGGTTACTATTAATATTTTTTCAATCCTTGATCAATTTAGTAGGATTATTTAAAATTTATTTGTTGAATACTGAGAGCAGATTATCTTTTGAAATTTAATTGTTAGGAGAAGTTTGGGTTTTTGTTTTAAATTTATATAATAAAACAAATCTCTTCATTATCTATATTTTTCTCATAATGATATTCAAATGGAATTGTTGAAATACTAAGGGATAAACAAAATGCTATCAAAATTGATTGACTATATTTTCTACCCGCATTTGCTAAATCTATCATTTTAGATGTTAATGAATTTTGGGATTTAAAAAATCTCACTGTTTTATCAATTGTTTTTAAAACAGATTAATTCATTTCTAATGCATTTACTTTGATCATAAGTTCAATGTGATCCATCATCAAAGTTGATTTACTTGCTGATACTACAATAGTTCCATTTATTGTTGCTTAAATAGAAATTACTAATAAATTTAATAAGATTTATCTCAATCTATTAGGATCTGTTCTAAAAAAGGCAGGTACATTATGCTTAACATTGACTTAAATTTATAATCCTCTAAATAATGCCTATGATTTTATAATATTTATTGAATCAGTTATGAATTCTCTAATTTATTTTTATGTTAAATAGATTACCTTATATGAACATCCATTTGACATAATTCTAATTTTCCCTTCTTTCGTATAGTAGCATAATCTAAAATATCATTAGCTGTGCTGATTAATAATTTACAACCTGCAAGTGCTGGATTTAAGAATTTTTCTTAAACTTCAAGTGGAACAGAATGCTATATAATATTTAAATAAATACTATTGTAATTTCAAGCATTGAAATTGTACAATTCAAAGGTTACTTTATTTTCTATGATATATCTGAGACTAAGATATCACTATTTTAATTAAATTAATTCAATTATGTCATAAATGGTTCATCTGTAAGATCTAATACATATAAGATTAATTAAGGTTTATGTCTTTGTAAAATTGGGGATAATATAACACAAGTATATAAATTATCTAAATTGATATTAATTTAAATATACCTTATTTAAGATATATTTTAAGAGAAAAATCTATTAAGTTTTAACATTAACTGAATTTAAAATGTTAAAATGGAAGTAAGTGTTAAATAAGAGTTTTAATTTTCATGGATTTATGAAAAAATTAAATTTCTTTTAATCCAATATTTCCATTTTCATAATTTATACTCTAAGCACAATAATAATAATAAAAATACTTACTCAAGAGTTTGCATAAATTTAATAAAATTTCCTATATCTTTACTTCTATGGAATTTAGGTAAAACTGTTAAATTGTCTTCAAAAGCAATTCCAAAATCAAACAACTCTGAATTCAAAAATTTATCACTTAATTAATCATCTTTTAAAACTAAATGTGACATATAAGGATTTATAGATTTAACTGCACTCTATAAATTATCTAAAACAAATATTCCTATTTATATATTATTTAAGACATTTTCATAAAATTAATCTAAGTTCTATTTGTCACTGTCAAATCTGTTTTCTTCAGATGCAAAACATTAATTTTCTTTAAATTGTTATGCATATCTATTTTTAATTTCATAATCTTATTAATTTAGGTAAGTAGAAAGTTGCCATTATTAATTTGGTTAAGAGTTTCTGTTACTTTGTATAGGAACATAATTTTTAGATTATTAACCCAACATTACAAGTTAATTGTTTAATTTATTCTTCTGTTATGGGAATTGCAACAAAAATATTTAAAATGTTATGTGTATTAATACTATTCTAACTGAACAAAGTATATCAATTTTATTTTAGAATAGCTAAATTCTAAGTTTTAGTATGAATTATATTTACCGAAAAAAATAATAAAATAACGAAAATAATAGAGATATTGTTTAGCATATTTGAGATTCTTGCAATATAACCAATCCTAATAATATGGTATAGATTTCTGCTGTATAACTAGTATAAGGTTTCTTTAATTCATAAAATAAATAATAGTCAGTTTCAGTCCAACAAATAGAAAGTGAAATAAAATATATAAATGTCGCAATATTTAGAAGTCCATTTCTTAGTTTTCTTAAACAATTAAAAATCAACTAAAATAATATCAATAACCCTGCTTGAACCTATATACATTTAAGTTATATTTATACAATAATTCTTACTATCAACATTATTCTTGTATTATCCATCTTCTAAGTACTAGCATCAACTATTGTGATTATTATATCAAACAATTAGTAAATAGATATAATATTTATTACTTTGGTGTGTTGGTAAATGTTAGTATAAGGCTATGAGTAGATGTAAAAATAACCCTTAAGATTATTTATCATAAGATTAAGAGATTTATATAAATTAATATAATTGATGTTAAATCATTTAATATAAGAAGAAAAATATAATCTAATAAGTAGTAAATTATTCTAAACATAATCAACTTTTAAAATAAACAAAAGTCATTTTGATATTTATTTATATATAAAATACTTAGAAAGTATGTAGATATATTTATACTAATAAAACGTCTTAATAATTAGTAAATAATTACAAGGGATAATAAAAATGAATGTTCCCATTCAATTTATTCATAATAAATATCAGAAATATAATTGAAATTTATTTCAGTTATTATTCTATAAATATAATTACATCCTAATCAAAATTAATTATTTGTCTATGGAAGATACTTAAAGTGATATGTCTTTGATATTAATGTTATTAATATTTACATTTATAATTTAAATTATAATTCACTCATATAGAAATATAATATAAATTTTTTGTAAAATTGTATACTAAATTAAATTAGTATGAACTATGAAAAAAAACAGAAGAAAATAACAAAAATTGAATTTAGAATTTGATAAAAAAATTAATTAGATCTTTAAGGGTTATAATGAACCTAAGTTTTTAAGTGATTATCTGGGCATTTATATTTGTCAATATTTTAATTATTTTGTCATGGATACTCAATTTTTTACAAGTAGCACAAGGTATGATTTCAATTTATAAAATTAGTATGAGTTCATCATCTTCCTCGAGTTCGAGGAAAGGGTCTCAAGAATGTTTTAGTGATTTTGGAATTGAAAAAAAATCTAGGAAAAGTAAGAAGAGTGCAAAACGTAGTTGTTCCTTTGGTTTAGGCTCAGTGACAGAAGTGTCAGAAGATATTGAAGATTATTTAGTATGACATGTTTTAATTTGATTATAGATGAGTCGTTTACCACACATCTAGATGCCTAATGATAATAATGAATTTAGAGAACGAATTCCTCCAAGATTAAAAAGGGCTGAAAAATATTAAAAAAGAAGAGCTTCTTTAAGTCCCCATGGAACAAATGGTTTAGCAAAGGTTGAAGAGGTAATTGGAGAAGATGATGAATTAAAAAACAAATGCATATTTAAACTTGGTTTAATGTTAGATAAAGATGAATTCAATGATAAACGAAGGAGATTCTTATAATCTAAAGATAGAATTAATGTTGAAAAAGCAAAAACAACAAATTTAACAATTTTAGAAGATGCCTAAGAAAATGTTAAAGAAGTACAATAACACGTCATGAGTCCTACTTATAAATTAAAAGTTGATGAAGTTGATTTTGAATAAGAAAAAAAACAATGGCAACCTTAAGAAATAATAGAAGTTATTGAAGAAGAAAAACCAGATAATATTGTAAATATTAAAGAAAAAGAAATGTTTTAAAAAAGTATAAATATTATAAATATCAAATAGTTAAAAAGATTTTATATGAAGAAAGAGATTTCTTAAAAAGAATCTTAAAAGGTGAGTTAATTTAATAAGAAGATATTATAAAAAAATAATAATTCCAATCAGAAGTAGGTGAAACTAATTGGAATTAATTAATTTAAGAAGCAGAGGAGTAAGTCAATAGTGATGAAGATTAATAATGATTTTTTAATTAATTATATATTTCTAGTTGAGTAATAACTATATATCAATCAAATTATATATTCTTATAGGTAAAATTGAATGAGTTAATAGAAGTTAAAACGTTATCAATAATTTATACAGGACATTGAATGTTAAACTTTTTCTCTTCAATATTAAATCTTTCATAGATCGATTTACTGATGATATATCAAACTTCAAAAATATATTAATCTAGAATTGATTAAAAAGGACTTGTAAACAGAAATTTCAATTAGACTATACCATAATTATTGTGCTGGTTTTAATATTTTAAATCTACTTCTATTCAATTATTTATTTCTGCCTATATAAACTTTTGTATCACCAAACTTATTTACACTTAATCTTCTAAAAAGTATATTCATATAACATTATTCATTTGCTTTATTATAATTATAAAATATCTTATTTAGAAAGGAATTTCTCTAGAAATATCATTTTATATCATAAGATTTGAGAGGTCTATTAAATTTAATTGAAGTGTTCTAATAAAATTATAAAATAATATTCCAAATTGTAATTTTACACAAATCATATTATAATATGATATCCCATTTATTCTATTAAATTTATAAAAAACTGATATAAATTAGAATTTATAATAAAATTATTATAAAGAAGAAATGATCAAAATCCTTTTGGTTTTAAATCAGCAAAACTTTCTATTATTGGAATAGCAATATCATAATCAATATCATATTCATTATGGGTCATTCTTGGCCTCACGATAAGATGAGATTATTATTAAATATTCAAAGGAAGACTTATAATATTGGAATAGTATTTATACTTTTAATAGATTTCTTATGAATGATGTGATTAAATTAATTCATCATCTTCTCCGTGAATTAAAACAATAGGACATTTAATTTGTTGTGATCTTTCTAGATTTCTGAAAAAATTAGGTAAACAACATAATATGTTCAAAATACAACCACATCCATAACAAAAGTCACTTATAATATATCTAATTGATTTATAAGCAGACATAGTTATTAATCCTTTAATATTTCTTTGACTTGCTAGATAAAATGAAGGTCCTGTGCCAATAGATCTTAATAATAATAAGGAATACCTTCCAAAAATGTAGATTTAATCATCACTTAATTTGAACTCATTTTTAATTTCATCATATAAGGCTAATGAATCTTATTCTACTAAAGTTGAAGTAGCTTAGAAATTTCTATATATTCCATAGCCAGGATATTCAATAACAAACATATTTGCATTTATCATTTTCATTAATTATTCCATAAATTCTACAGCTGCACACCTACACCTATTGTATATAAATTTACATATCTTCTGCGTTACCATGAAAAAATATTATATATAAATTGGTTTCATAATAATGATTTTTGATATAGACATAGGGAATGTTTCTAACTTTTTCAAGATTTTATGAGTAATCAGTAGGCTTTCCATTAACTATGTTTATTTTTGTTTTACCCAAATTACCATCTTTATTATATATACTTGCAAAATGTAAGTTGTCTTAAAAATTTCTTTCTTGATACATAGGAGTAGGAGCAGGAAATATAATATTGTTTATCTTTACAATACAATGTAGGATAATCAAAATTAATAAGTATATCCCAATACAGATACTGAACACAACAATAAGTGTGATGTGAGAAGAATCCTAATCACCCATTTATTAGATTAATAAATATATTAATATAATAATTAGTTTTAACTTTATAAATTAAAAGAAATGACAACCTCTATTAGTTTTTAAAAGGTTATTTATATTATCATTTTCATTTTCTAGTTATTTTTTGATTTGATAAACAGATTGCAACTAAAAAATTTATACATAATAATATACAGCAATAAATTAAATTAAATTTTTTGTTTTTTTTTTTAAACTTTCCTAAAATAAGTCAAAATTCAAAAGATCTTGTAAGTGCCTTATTTTTTTATGTTGAGGGTCTCTATCCTGTTAAATTATAAAAATATTGTTTAGTTTAGTTCCAATCCTTATCATATTATTATTTTGAATATTATGATTTTTTTGTGGTTATATGCCTAAACAATATCAAATTATCTCTTCTTATCTACTCTAATTCATTTTTCTTTCTTGAATTTAAACTACTTATTCTTTTTGGCTTATCAAATTTGATGTTTGTACTATTCATAATATTAGCAATCTTTTCTAATAATAATCTATTGTCCTTCTCAATTTGAGTGTACCTATCCTCTAAAATATACACCTTCTTCATGTTTGGTATCCTTTCAATAGTCCTAGGAATAGTAATGAATGGTCCTATTTATTAAAGTCTACTTTATCCATCAAGCATTTCCTTTTCTTACATTACTCTTATATGCGGTTTAGGTTTGTGCATAGACTAATTCAATATGATAGTAGTTATTGTTTATTTATATAATTTTATAAATAGCTATACTATTATACTCATTTTTTTTTTAATAATGCAACTTCTAACTCCTCTGTCAATAATTCTTATTCTTAAAATGAATCATAGAGTTTTGACTTTATGACTGGATTAAACTTTTAATAATGTTTTAAGATAAAATTAATAAAGAATTGTTGAACTTACTTAGGGAACTAAGGAAAGATCTAAATAATATTGATTTATATCCTTACTTTTTAACAATCGAAAATTAACATTTAAACTGCTGTAAAATTAACATTCTAAATTATTCCAACAATGTCTCTAAAAAAGAGTTTAAAAATGGCAGAAGAAGGATATCTAATTTTAGCAAAGCTGGAAAACATTTGCAATTTTAAAAGGTTGCTAAATTCATCATATCTCTAAATGAATTATTATTCAAAAAGTTTAAAAATCTCAAATGTTCCATGTCCAAATTGTTTATATAACATAAATATGGTTGTAATATTTTAAGGCTCTGTTGTTGGGATATTCTTTATAGCTTATTCTTCCATTAATTTCCAAAATTCAGGTGATCCATTACCAAATAATGCTATTCCTGTTCCAACTCTATATTTAGAATATAATGTATACCTAATTAAATCTTAAAATTCCATCTCTGTTATTAAACTCTGTTTTTCTAATAAATCAAAGATATCTTTTCTTTGAATCCTAGCCAGCATTAAACCAAAAGAGAAATGCTTAAGATCACTAGACTTAAAATGATCTATGTATTATTTGAAATTCAAAATTAAGGATTTCTCTACATCCTTATTGGTGGATTTTGTATTTTATGAAATTTATCCATAGATAAACATAGCCAATCCAATTTATGATGCATTTAAATCAGGTGCTTATGATACTGCTGCCACAAAATTGAATTATTATTAAAAAAATTATTTTGAGTAATTTCCTGACACCAATAAAGATAATATGTCAAGTGTTTCTGTCAAAGAGGCTTATCTAGTTTATTATATTGTTAATATTACTATTCTAGATATAATTAGGTTGTTCTATCAAATACTTTTTATGCATAATTTTCATCATTTATTTACTAAGCAAAGCATATGGAAACTAATTCTCTAATTTCTTGATTTTCAAATTAAGGTAAATATGGCTTTATTTACTATATTAAACTTGAAACCTCTTTCAAATTAAATTAATCATTTACATTTATGATCTAATTATTTTCCTTTATGTAATTGGTTAAGTTAATTTAAAATTTCCTTATAATCATTTGCTTATGTAGTTTGAGAAAACTAATAATTTGGAATTCTCATATTGTGAATGAATTTTTAGGATGTGCCTATTGTGAAAAAAAATCTAAGGTATTACCTTCTCATATTAAATTTATTAGAAAATAAATGAATTAATTATAATTATCATAAGCATAGTCACCAAGAGAAAGTAATTTTGATTATGATGAATAACCTCAAGCATAATCTATTTAGTTAATTGAGAATAAAGCAGCACTTTCAATTATCACTAATGTAATCAAACTCATATAACGAATTTAGATATAAATTTTAGTAGCTATATTTTAAATATTGTTAATACTGTTTAATTCGTATATCGCCTTTGATTTAAGCTATAAGATATCCCTTCTATATATAACAATTTTGCATTTCTTGTAAATCATAAGGATTGGAGTCAATAATAATAAGTAAAATTTTGAAAAATGAAATAATTTTAGAAAAATATAAAATACTCAATATTGTTGCATTTAAATATTTTGGGGAGTACTCTCCATCTCCTATTATGTACTATATACTTTTATCTTTTAAGGGATGCTTAATTTATTTCTTAGAAAATTATGATTTTCCAATTCAGTATCCAATATTAATGTATTTGATTTTCACTCTTACATGGTTTGTTATGACACTAAACAGCTATTTAAAAAATAAAAACGATAAAAGCTTTATCTCAATAGTAAAATTTCAAAATTAATATAGTTAACAGTTTTATTTAGATTATTTTTCGTTCTCCAATTATTGATGATTAACCTGAAATAAGTTTAATGGATAGATTGGGAATGGATTTATGTATTTACAATAATGTGGATGTTCTTATCCATTATTTGCATCTTTCAAATGATTTTTTTGTTTGATTTCATTTGTAAAGCTGCATCCTTCTTACAAGAAAGAGATCCAATCAACAGGGAAACATTTAATCAGTAGAGTATACATATTGAGTAGGTTTAGTTATAGGATCATTATGGATTAATTTACTAATATTATGCATATCTGGACTTCCCTCATTTAGTATGATTTGCTTTACAATTAAGTTATCAACAGGAAAAAATAGTTACAATGCACTTTCAATTACTTTATCAGTTATATATTCACTTGTTTTTATTGTCTATACATTATATTATCGAATCTCTTTAAGGTTAAAATACTATTTATTTTTAAAGTCTATTTGTATCCCAAATTCAATAATAAAGAGTTGTAGAAAACAATGTAGATATAAATACTGATAATTAATAAAGATATCAATTAAATTCTCCAAGTTCTAAACATAAAAATCATTTGATAAAAAGTAAAGAATAGATTTTAACTCAACTACCCTAATATTTGGTATTTTATATTAATTTAAGGCCAGATTAGATTATCATAAACTTACTTCTTGCCAGCAAAAGATAATGATAATGCATCATAATTAAAGAAACCATCATAATTTTAATTTGAATCATAGCAAATCAAAAGGAACAAAACAGATCATGAATAACCAAAATTTAGTAATCGTAATTCTCTTACTGAAATTAATTCTGATAAAGATACTTAATGCTTTAATTGTTATTAAAGTGAAAGTTGTGCAGTTTATATGCCTTGTGGACATGGTGGATTATGTGTTAAATGTGCAACAGAATGGTTTAATGAAAAATAAGAGTGTTTAATTTGTAGAAAAGTATTAATATTTTATATTTTAGCCTGTTGAATCTGTTGTACAAATTTCTTAGTTAGAATAAAATAAAGTTTAGGTGATAGATGTTTTGGCATTTTGAAAATTCTTTTATTATTTCTATAGATAATTCATTTATTAATATCTTTTTATTATGAAATCAAAAATATTGAACACTGGCTCTATCCCTGAAAAAAAGGCAACCGTTTATTTAAATGACGGACAAGGAAGAGACACCTATATTTCTTTTAATAATGGAGGAAATTTTGCTTAGGAGTTTCGATTCTTAGTATCACCTAAATAGCCAACTACCTTAAGATTGAAATAAAATTACAATGTACATTAATAGTATTCAACACCAAGACTAAATTATTAAGGTGATGGAACAGGTAGAGATACCTATATTTTGTAATATTAAATGTCTGAAATTAAATAGATAAAATATAAATGATAAATATAACTCAGGATAAGCAAATTACAAATCCATGCTTAGAAGTGAGACTAATTTTGGTTCATTTCAAAAGAATAGATATTAATTGCCACCACTCGCAAAATAGAAATTTAATATAATCTATTAATAATAGAAGGTTCAATCTAGTAGATTGTCAATGCCAAAAAGTTAACTATTATAAGAATTAGAGTGATTCTCTAAATATTTTTACAGATATAAATAAATTAACTGAACTTATAAGCATTCAAAAAATTTATATTTTATCTACAAATGTCACTTAAAATTTATAGAAAATGATAAACATCTAAAAATAATGTGTCCCTTTTTATTTTTTTCGAAAAGATAGTAAAAATATTCACTTATTTATATCTTACTCTATACTTTCCTCTTATATTTCATTATAATATTAAATTAGTATTAATATTATAACTAATAAAGCTAAGAGAGGTTAAATTAAAACAATATCAAAAGATTTCATAGTTTTTTTTTAATTTTATATAATGACTGTTTGCTAAATGTTTTATTTTAGAAAGTCTTATTAGAAGAATTCTCAATAGACTAATAGATAAATACTAATAATAATAATAATAATAATAATAATAATAATAATAATAATAATAATAATAATAATTCAAATTAATGGCATACATAGTGAGGACATTTATCTACAGATATTATAAAAATTATCTTTGCTCAGTTACGGGATTATTTTTTATATTCCTCTACATTTTTGCATTAGTTTTTCCATTTTTATTTGCAATCAGCACTGGAGGTAATCATATTTAATAAGAAAGAATTTTGGCAGAAAGTAAAAATAGCGTCTGAATAAACTTATATTTCTTTGAATGGTAATTATAGTATTTAATGCCATTCTGGATTTTTAAATGAAACATCTTCAAGTATCCCTAGTGTTACAGAACAAGATTACATGGAATTTTTATATATGAATGAAGATCAAAATTTAGATGGCAAGACTGATTTTATCTCATTTTAAATCAATTTCATGCCTTAGTTTATTGCTGAATAGTGCACTTTAATTTTATTTTCAAATGTTGGAATCAGAGTAATTTAATCAAAATAAGTAGAATACTTTGAAGCTGTAGATGATTACACCTTTAGTGTTGTCTTTTAATGAAGATTTTGAGAATTATGCTATCCATATTTTTGGCCATCTCTAATTTTAGTAAAAGTAAACTTTACCTCAATTAACTTCAACAAAATTAACTTATGATAAGGATGAAGGAAATTATGAATATCCTTTCAATTTATTTGATTTTAAATTATAATAGCTATCTTAAAATGAAACAGTCATTCCTATATTTGAATCATTTAAATAGAGAAAAGCTGCATCCAAATCGGTTTAGATAACTGGTCAATTACAGGTTTAGACATTTTAGCAGTTATATTATAAACCAACAGTACTTTAGAGTTTCAGAGAAGTCTGGATTCAATATATATATATAGCCATACCAACTTTTTATTTAATTTCAAAATTAGGATCATTTGCTTTATAAAAAAAGATATTTTTTGCACATTAATAAGTTTATAATGATTAGTATAATACAATATGATATAGTTATCTAAATAATATCTTTAAAATTAATGATTTTCAAATAATAAATAACATCTTTTCATTTCTTTTATCTTCATAGTCGGAAATTTTATTTTAAGTGATTCTATTAGGATGAAGAAAAGGATTATGTAAATTTTTTCTAAATCCTTGATCAGAATCATCTGATGATTCTTCATTATCATATGTATCTATATCCCTTTATTAGTATTTTTTGTTTGAATTATAAATTTTATCACTTTTCTTTTCATTAATCCTATCATCTTCATTATCTGATTAATCCATATTATTTTTAATATCCCTATCATTTCTGTTCTCTCTATTTGTAAAATTATCTCTATTACTCCAATTATCAGTATTATCCCTTTTATCTCTATTGTCCCTATTATTTTTGTAATTTCTATTATTTTCATAATTTATATTATCCTTATAATTTCTATTATCTCTATTATCTTTATTATTTCTATAATCCTTATTATTTCTATTATCTCTATTATCCTTATTAAATCTATTATCCTTATTATTTCTATAATCTTTATTATTCATATTATCTTTATTATCTCTATTGTCTCTATTATCCCTATTGTCTCTATTATCCCTATTATCTCTATTATCTCTATTATCTCTATTATCTCTATTATCTCTATTATCTCTGTTATCTCTATTATCTCTATTATCTCTGTTATCTCTATTATCTCTATTGTCTCTATTATCTCTATTATCCTTATTATTCTTATTGTCTCTGTTATTCCAATTATCTCTATTACCCTTATTCTCTCTATTATTCCAATAATCGATATTTTTATAATTTTTCTTATTTTTAGTTTATCTTTCAATTTAATTAGAAGTGCAATCTTTTCTGAAAAATTAATTTTAGCTTTAGAAATTCTTTTAGGAATCATCTAACTAGTTGCTAAGCAATTTAGACTGTTTGGTTTCATTTATAATGGAACGTGTAAGATTTTATTACAATTAATGGTTCATAAAGGTTTTAGAATCAATTATTTATGGTTGCGATTATAAAAGATCAAAAGGTGTTTGTTGTTATGGATTGAAAGTAGGATTTTAATTTTATCCTGGTATATGTATTTCCTCAAAGCCATCATCATCAGGCTCATTATAATGATTAAATTTGTGAGAATCATTGATATATTCTTATTATTAATACTATCTTTTGTCATTTTGCTAACATTAATTTTATTGCCACTATTCAAACGATTCTACATTAATTTAATTATGACCTTAAGTTTGAATAAATTTACATATCTAATTTGATTAATCTTATTTATAAATATCTTAATTTTAGATAATTGATTCTTTTAAACTATGTCCAAAATCTACTTCACTTCTATATTTTCTTTGATCTTCAATCTTATCAATACGATCTTCTATCTTATCAACATGGTCATCATCTATCTATCCCCAATCATTATCATCTTCTTCTTCCTCTTGGTTTTTTTCATTTACATACGATACTTCTCTGATTATAATATTTTGTTTTTCAATTCTCTCATCAAATAAACATCTTTAATATCCTGGATTTTTCATCTCTTCTTGAGTTGGATGAAAAGTAAGCTTTATTATAATTGATGGAATTTTAACACTAATATTCACATCAACAAGTCCTTCTTCTAATGGTTCATAATGATAAAATTTCTCTATAGTTTTAATGGCAGTAATCTAGAAAAAATTATAGGCCATTTAATACTTCGTGAAGCTTGGGAAACTTTTCCTTCAAAATTTTGGAAATCAATATAGCATTGGTAGATGTTTAATGGTAAGCCAATAAAATAATGGAAGTATACTCTAAATTCATGTTGATTTAATACTTTGCTCTTCTAGCATGTATAAAGCTTGATTAATTAATTACTTTATTCCTATTTTTACAGGTATGACATTTTGGGCAAGAGGAAGTTCAATATTGTTTTTATGATATTTTAATTTTGTTGCCATTAAACTATTATAATTAATAAAAAAATTAGAATTCTAAAAATGATAATAATTATTGTTATTCAAATTAATTTATGTTGTTCTCTTTTAAAATGAACTTTGAATTAGAATTTAACATTCTAAAATTTAGAAACTCAATTATTTGGTTGAAATGAGGAATTAAACAAAATTTTATATTTATTTACAAATAGTTATTAAGTTTATAATTATAATATAATTTATTTTTATGATGTCCAAATGCAAGTCTTGTAATGATGATGGATTCTTGACATGTCCTTTATGTCAGAAAACTGCATATTGTTCTAAAAAATGTAGAGATTATGATTGGTAAAGATATGAATCCTAATTAAGAGGGCTGTTTCTCATAAATTTGAATGCAAAGCAGAACTACCCAAGAGAAATGTATAAGATTTTGAAATAGTCAACTAAGGATCATTAGGTAGAGGGAGCTTTGGTTGTGTGAAATTGGCTAGGGATAGATAAACAGGTTTATTGTATGCTATGAAAATAGTAAAATAATTTATTAATTATAGATTGAAAAATCAGATGTATCAATAGAAAATTTAAGGAGAGAAATACGAATATAAAAAAGACTATAACATCCTCATGTGATTCAGTTATTTGAATTTTTTGAAGATGAACAATACGTTTATTTAATATTGGAGTATGCAGGTAAAAAATAAACATTTAAACATAGAAAATGGTTCATTATTTGGTTTTCTGAGAAAGAGAAAGATTTTGCCTGAAAATGAAGCTTTTGTATACTTTTTTTAAACATGTCTTGGAATAGATTATCTGCATAAAAAATAAATTATACATAGAGATTTAAAACCTGAAAATTTACTACTTGACAAAGATGGAAATATTAAAATTTGTGATTTTGGATGGTCTGCAGAAATGATGATTACTTAAACAAGAAATACGTTTTGTGGCACTATAGATTACATGACACCAGAAATGTTAGAAGATAAACCTCATGATTAGACACTTGATATGTGGTGTTTAGGAGTTCTTCTATATGAATTAATTCATGGTTAAGCTCCTTTTAAAGGAAGGAATGATTTTGAAAAATGTTAAAATATTTTAAAATAAGAATAATTTGAAATTAAAGCAAGTGATTAAGTAAATTATTATATAATTTTATAGGCCAAAGATTTAATTTTAGGATTGATGAAAAGAGAGTCTAAGGATAGATTAACTATGGATTAAGTATTTGTCCATCCTTGGATGTTGGATATGGCTAAGGGATATTAATTAGAGATTAAAGAATATATTTTTGAGGAGAAAAAGAATCTAGATCAATTAAATAGTAGTCTCAGATTTGATACTAAATTTTCAAATACAAACACTACAACAACTAGGTTATCTGGTTCAAATAATAAATAAGAATGTGTTTCATTAGCATTTTCTATGTATTCGGATGAATTGTAGCCTCCTATATAAACTAGAATTACAAGAAGAACTTAACATACTGTAAGAAAAGAAAGTGGGTTTTTTGAAACAATTTTTTAAAATCTAGGCTGCACTAAAAGAAGTTGATTAAAATATCATTTTTTTTATAGCATTTATTTTTTTGTACTATAGTAAGTTAATTTAATCAAATATTGTTATATAATATTTATTAGAAATTGTAATGATAGATTAGTAAACAATAACACTTGATTAAGTATACGGATGCAATTTCAAAAGAGTGCCATTTCTCTATGGGGAGATGGAAGGAACAAATCCTTTTCCTATTAATGAGACAGATGAAGATTTGGATTCTGATAAATAATAATAAAACTAACAAAAAATAATCTCCCCAATATAATTAAAGTCTTAATTAAAACCTTTAATTTAAACTAGGAAAAGAAGACAAACAGTTCATAAATCACCTGTTAATAAATCTTAATTTGAAAACCATATTGGATTTAGAAATTCATTTTATAAGAGCAATAATAAAGTGAATCTGGCATCAAGATAGCGAGTTGAAGAATTAAAGAATTAAGAGATTTTAATGTTTACAAAATATGTGTAAAGATTCTAATTGTAAAAGTAAGCACTTTGGAATTGATTTGAATAGCAGATTTATAGTTTGAAAAGACATCTATTTTTGTATTAATTATTAATATTAAACATAAATTTTAAAGATAACCGCACAATTTTATATATTTATCTTACCTTATTGTACTATTAATATTTATCCTGCATTTTATTTTTGATAAATTATTAGAATTATATAATGATGAATTATTGAAGAATCTTATAAAATAATATATAAAAATAATCATGGATTAAGAAATGTTTATCAAATAGCCTTTGGATGATGAGAAGATTGATCTATCTGAACAGTAAGGAGAAAGTTTAAATTTTTATAGATAATCATAGTAAATGTAAAATGAAGAATCATTAGAACATTTGGTTAACTCACTAATACAACATTAATAGCCAAATGAGGATGATTAATTTAAATAGTAAATTGGAAAACGCAGAATTAATGATTAAAGGTATTTTTTTCAACAATATCAAATAATGCTATCAGATTTACATTCCAAGAAGATAAGCGTATCTTGGAATTAGTTTAATAGGTTGGTCCAAATTTTAACAAAATAGTCAAATAGTTTCCAGGAAAAACAATGAATATGATAAAAAACAGGTATTATAAAAAACTGCGATACATTAAGGAAGATCTTCAAAATGATCAAGAATAAGTGAAAAAGCATTCTAAATCGAAAAAAGCCAATTGATTTTTTGATTTATTTATAGACTAACTATGCCACTTTTGTTTTGTTATGTAAAGGCCATGCTTTTTAATAATATTTTATTCATATACAATATTTTATTATTTTTATTAATTAAAATATTTATATTAAGAAAATTTACTTCTATGCAATCATAAAAGAGAGGATAATAACATAAACAAGGATATCAAGCAGATTTAAATAAATATTTTGGAAAAAGATTAAAAATTAAGTTGAATGCAAAACGAACAATTATTGGTACTGTAATTGGGTAAAAATCATTTATTATGAATAATTAGATTTGATATTTTCATGAATCTAGTACTTGATCATTGTAAAGAATTGATCCCAGGATAAGGAGCAGAAAATAAAGATAATCTTTATCCAGGCTTTTCAAATGTTACAGATTAACTAGTTGATATTGGTTAAGCAATTGTGAGAGGTAATTCAATAATAATGTGGGAATGTTTGGATAAAGTTAAAGACTGACTGAATATATAAACAATACAATAAATATGAATTAATCCATTGATTTATTTAATCATCTTTCTCATTTCCATATAATTGTGACTAAAGGATTTATGAATAAATTAAAATATTTCTAATTTTTCATTCTCAAGAAATTATTATGTTCTATTAAAATTATTTGAATTATCAAAAGTAAGATAGTGATATAAATTAAGGAAGAAATAAATATAAAAAATTTGTACTTAAGATGTTATTCATATTTTATAGTTATATTCATAAATTTAAAATTCATCTTAATATAATTATGGTATAATGCATGATTCATTCATTGCATTTCTAATTAAATAATTCAATAAAAAATAATAAATTAAATTAGAGATGTTATTTGTAATAGTTAAGAATACCTTTTATTTCTATATTTTGATACACTCTATATTTTCTTTGTTGAGTTTATTGATATGTTTAGACAATGACATAGATCACTTTGAAATTTAATGTCCTAGAGTAATTATATATTTTATGTTAGCTGAGCAATCAAATAAAAGAATTCATCGCAGCAATATTCAAACCATTTTTGCCTGAAGTTATTGAATTTTTGGTTGGAAAAATATTAATGCAAGACTTAAGGATTGTGAATGCTCTTATATTTTCAGGGATATTGGAAGTTGTTTTAGCAATTTTAGGAGGATTGTAAGATAACATTTAATTTAAGCTACTATGTTATGGTTGAGACTCCAAAGCCTATATAAAAGAGCTTGAGAATGATAGCAAAATTGATCTTCTTTTTAGGATTAATATTTTGGGTTTTTATCTATTGTAGTGGAATTGGGTTAAGGAAATTGCTGGAAATTGTGCACATTGTTTATTAAAACCCATAGAATGTAGAAAATTATTCAAACGATCTATCAGAATTTATCTAAAAGAGACAAGAAGAAATTATGGAGTATTATTTCTGATTGCATAATCATATTCTAAATTATATTATATGCATAGTTAAATAAAGATATAAAATCTTCAAACCATTTTGATAAGCTTCTAATTTTGATTTTTATTATTCTGAAAGAAAATTGATAAGGCTATGATGATTATAAGTAATCTTAAATTTAATTCCTGTTTAACATATGTATCCTTAATCTTAATAATTTTATAGATATCTATTTTTTCATTATTTATTTGGCTTAAGTTATTATTCTTTACTGCTCGGTTAGATAAGTCAAGACATTTAGGGTATATGTCAATAGTAATTGGTTCATTTTTGTGTATTATAAGCATAGATATATATAATAAATTTTATTTTGAAGAATTACTCTGCTTGAGTTGGTTTTCAAATTAAATCAATATTGTTTTTAAAAGATACTAATAATTATTCAATTCTTTTGAGTTCTTGCCTACATACTCAATTTGATATTTGAAACCAAATTGAATTTTATTAATAGTTTAAATTGGAAGAGTCTACAATTAATATTATATATATCAATAATATAAGGATAGAATATTAAAGATTTCAAAACCATGTTATTTTATCAATCAAAAACCTATTTAGGATTGGCATCAAGAAAATTCTTTTGATGTTGCATATATAAAATTGATTGGAATATCTACATCCTATTTTAAGTTGTATATATTTATCATAACATTATTAATTCACATAAATTTAATTTTATATAAATTACATATATATGAATTAATTCAATTTTGTCTAATTTATTAATACTTCGTGTTTTGATATTATTTACCTTCACCTTCAAGATTAAATACATTGCTTAAATTGATGCTTTCATTAACTTCTCCATGATTATAATTGTCATTATTATCATTTTTTTTTTCTGGCTCTTCTTCTATTACAAAAAATTCCTTCTTTGTCATTGATGTATCCATTCTATTTTACAATTTTTCATCATCTTAAATTTACTCAGATTTAGGAACATCTTTGAAATTTTTGGAATTATTTTAATATTTGGGTTACTAATTCTGTTTTCTTCTGCATAATCTATATACTATAATCCCAATTATTAAAATTCCAAAGATTATTCCTAAAATGATAACCCATTCAGTTGGAGAATCAAGTTGAACAAGTAATCTTGAGACCATTTAAGATGAGTTTTTAATTTAAATAAACAATAAATATATAATCTATAATGATTAACAATTTCATAATTTTTACAATTATTTTCATTTGTTAATTATCAAATTCACTATCTTTTTCCAATCATTCTTTTATTATCTTTCAGTCAATATTTACCAAAATTAGATTTCCGTAATTTTAACATTATTTTTATGAATAATTTATTAAACTAATAACAATTCAATTGCTATTAGTGAAGCTATGCTATAAATTATTGAAAATATTATATTGATTTTCTGTATCAACCTTCTTTTAATAAATCATGAAAAACTATCTCAAATAATTTTATTAGTTAAGTATTCCTCTAATCTATTTCTTTTAACATCATTCATTTCTGCATCAAATTTAGTAGAATCTTTTAAAAATGCATCCATAAATTAGCAAAGACATGGCATAATATTCTTATTCATTTTTTGAATAATACAAATTATTTCATTTTTTCCCTTTTATCAAATATCTTCTCCAGAATCCCATGTTTCTTCAATCAATTAAACCAAGAATTAACTATAAGCCATTACAAGTCTTGATAATTAGATAATAAATACTTGGAATTACTCCTTACTTAACTAGTTCATTTAAATCATTTATAATTTATAACATAAATCCATAGTATTGAATAAATATTATGATACTTCTTATCCAGATATTATATTTTTTAAATGAAATCTTTTAAATCACCATCTTTACATAACTCTGAAAAGATCTTTGAGTTGTGATAAAATTCAATAAATCTTACAACTTTAGGATGATTGAATTTCTTTAGTATTTCAAATTTCACTAAATTTAAATAGATATCTATCTCAAATAGTGATTAACCCATTTTTTGATTGCAAAAATTTAGTTAGTCTTTAATGTTCGTTCCTGAAATATTCTACAAGACACTTCTTCTCCTAAACAGTGCCTTTCATTCTACTAATATTGACAACTCTATTTAATAATATTGTTCAATTAATTGACTCACAAAAGGGATATCTTACACAATGACATTTTACATTTAAAATATATATCTAATGATTGTATGAAATAACATAAAGGGTTGTTAAATTTCTGTATTATTTATTTCTATTATATTATGTATATATTATAATTACATTGTATATTGATGATTGGATATGGAAACAACTTAAATGAGTTTAATATTTTTAAATATCAAATTTTCCATATAAATAACATTATCTATATCAGTTTAATTACATAATGAGATCATAGAATGATATTCCGTGTTTATTTATGACGGGTTACTTTTTAATTTATAATTGAGGATAGTAGATAAAGATAAGCATAAATATTTTTAAAAATATTATGAACAATATCGATTAATTCTTCATTTCTCATATATAAAAGTTTGTTCCATCTTGGGGCCATCTTTAAAGTGATGATCTGAGAATTACCAAGACTATAGGAATAACAAATAAGACTTATATTATTGAAGCAGATGCTACACCAAACAAAATAATCTTTCGTCATTTTGGTGAGGTTGGAGTTGGATTATTTTTGAACAGAGAATAAGAATTACATATTGCAAGATAAGTTGCTAAAAATAAAATGGGACCTCATTTTTATGGTCACACTTCACATGTAACTACTAATTTAATAATAAAAGGTTCGTTTGGAAGAATATATTGAAAATGAGGTCATGAGTCAAGAGTCAATGAAAGACTCTGAGACTTACACTTTGGTAGCTTAGACCTTGTGTAAGTTTCATTAGATAGATGTATCTAATCAAATGAATGACAGAACACCCTTGTTTGAAAAACATTTGGAAGAAAATTCAGATTTCTTATCATAGGTAAGAGAGAAAGTTTGTTCCAATCTATTCTCTGAAGATGAAAAATCTATTCTATCTAACATGACTCATTGGTTCTAAGAGGAGGAAGTCAAATTTTTACAATCTATTTTACCAAAAGATGACATTGTTTTTTCCCATAACGATTTATTAGCAAATAACATCTTATTGATACCACCTGTAATAATCATTTCTTATCATCAATTAGAACTTCGATAAAGTTGCGTTCATTGATTTTGAGTATTCTTCTTATAACTTCAGAGGATTTGATATTGCTAACTATTTCAATGAATCACAATTTAGTTATCTAAATCCAAATCCACCTTACTTTTATATAGAAGAAGGAATGATCGATAAGGAAATTTTAAAGGACTTTGTTAAAGTCTATATCGAGAAGTCAGGATTGGATTTAGACTATCAAAATTTGCTACATTAAGTTTATATTGGATAGTTGTTCTCACATTTCTTTTGGGCGTATATAATTTTATATTATAATTATAGAGCATGGGGTATCATTATGGCTAAATCAAATGACATTGTTTTTGATTATCTTGCTTTTGTTGAAGTTAGATATCACAAATATTACTAACTAAAGTAACATCTTTTTGGAAAAAAATGATCAAAATAATAAAAGTTATATTAGTATATAAATTCAATAGTCTATTTAAACTTGTTCAAACCATACAATTGTTCAGGAAATTTTAATAAATTTATTCTCAAAATTTACATATATCTAATATCAAAATTTAATAATCACTTCTTAATAGTTACCCTAAACTATCATCAATCATGCAATTGAAATTTTATATCATTAAATTAAATATGAGTAAAATTAAAGTATTAAGTGTTACAGGTAATCCTGACTTAATACATTTCAGAACTCTTCAAAAGACAGAAAGAAAAAAGACATATGAAATTTAAGAAATGCATGAGGTATAAACATTTTCAATATCATATTAGTCTGAATATGATCATGAAATGAAAATTCTTAAACGAGATGCCTCTCTAAGAATCTAACTAAAAAGATTGCAACCACTATTCAAATAAGAGCCCTTCACAATTGACGACTCTTTCACTTCTAAAACTGTTAAAAGGTGAAAATAATTTATAATATTTTAGGCCATTATTGTTAATACAAAATGGTACTCCTACGGTGCATTCAAGTAGACGTACTAAATTTACTTAAAGTCTAATTAACTAAGCCTACGAATCCTAATTATCCTTTTTTAATTCAAGAAAGAACAGTAAATATAATGATAAATATATAGCCTATGTATAAATGATATTATCAATTGATGAATAACTCTATCCAATAATAATTGAATTATATACAGAATATGCTCCTAAGGCATGCAATAATTTTGTCTCATTTTGTGAGGGCGTCACTATAGATGGAGATTATTATACATATAAAAATACTAAGTTTTCAAAATTTAAACCAAATGGTAGAAACAATTATAACCCTAGGATTTTTATAAGGTGGATAATTTGCAAAAAAAGTATCTACATATGGAGATTACTTTGAAGATGAATCCTATGCTCTCTAACATGATTGTGAAGGAATTATAGGATAAGTAAACGATGGTTTTCAACATACAAATCATTCATAATTTTACATTACACTAGCACCTATGAACTATTTTAATTTTAAAAGGGTAGCATTTGGAAAAATTATCAGAGGAATGAAATAGTTTTCAAAAATATTAAAAAAAGGATTAATTTCTCCTAACATAATAATTCAAGAATGTGGACGTTATGATCAATAAGTTTAAATACGAATGAAATAAGAAAAATTTACTGATGATTTTACCAGTGTATTACCTGAAAATGCTGAATTATTTAATAAATTTATTGATACTGAACAAGAGAAACATAGTGAAGCACAAGGAGATTTTACATAATTAATAAAGTTTTTAGTTGAATAAATGAAATAGATTTCGAAATTTGCATATTCGTTAACTGCAATAAAGAAAGCAATATAATAATTGAATGAGTAATTTCAAAAAAATCAATTATGCTTGATGTTATACATTTTAGATAATTAATAAGTCTTATTAGCTGATAATTAATAGGGAAAATATTTAGTAGTATTTAGAGCATTAGATGGTACTGATTCATGTAGAGCATCAGCATTTATTGTATTTAAAAAATAAACAACAATGTTTAAAAATGTGAATTTAAATGATCTAAAATAGAGTGGAGAACAAGTAGTAGGAATATGTTATTGTGTTTATGGAACAACAACTTAATTGGTTTTTGGAACTGGTTATAATTTGAGTATGTTTACACTTTAGAATAATGATTTCAAATTATAATAACAAGAGTATGTAGATGATTTGATAATGATAGACTATAGATTCCCAAAACTGAAATATTTTATTGTACAGATATCAAAGATGATTTTATCTAATAAAAAATCATTTCTAGTTTACCAACTTAAACTCTGAGGTATACAAATAGTATATTTACAACTTTACATCGTGTAGTAAGACTTGGAGGTCTAGCTATGTATAAGGATGTGACCATTTTCGAGGCAATGATTTGTGCATTCACTTTAGCAAGATCATGGGGCTGGTCATTTTGTGCAGGAACATGTATATAATTTATAATAATGATTATAGCTACTTTCAATTAAATAAAGATCAAAAATGTTAACCAATTAACTTATCTTTATTTAGGTTAATAGAAATGGGTCTAGAAGATAGAGAATCATTTTTTATCTATAGTTTGAGTAATTAAATAATTTATGAAGAATTTAAATATAAAGAATTTAGTAAATGAATCATATTAAAACAAAGTCGAGATCTTTGCAACATAAAGCAAGTCCTTCTTTATTTTTGAATTTATTAGGATTTGATTCTGAACTCCAAATATTTGTGTTATTCCAAATACCCCATCCCATATTTTTAGCAATATTAATACCAAAAGAATAGAGCTCTACAGTTGTACAAAGATGAAAACTAAAAGGACATTATTTTGCCTATTCAAATTAACAATTCTCACATTATAATAATACCCAATCTCCATTCAATTAAAATACTTAAGATGATGCAAGAATTTCCCATTCCTCAATCTTTCTATTAAATAGTTTTAATGTATCTAAATTGAACGATGGTAGATCATTTTCTAAACCTATTTTAAGTTTTTTAAAACTAATAGCTTTTCCTGATTGTAATTTTGCACATTCAATTCCATTCACAAATAATTTAATTGATTTATCTGATAACACCATAAACAATTAATACCAAAGTTGAGGTTACAATTTCATATTTGATTCAACACTTT
Source organism: Paramecium biaurelia (assembly GCA_000733385.1). NCBI lineage: Eukaryota > Ciliophora > Oligohymenophorea > Peniculida > Parameciidae > Paramecium > Paramecium biaurelia. The sequence continues at coordinate 148,820 of JPFL01000096.1, forward strand.
ATGAATTTTCTTTAATTACAAATGTAGGAATAGTAGTATCAACAACAATTGAAACTGAATTTTAATGATCTTCTATTTCATCAAAAAGTGTTAGGATGTTTCCTACTTCTTTTATTTTTCTACCAATTTCTTCAAACATTATTTAAAAACTGACAGTCCATTATGAACCTTCAAATGAGGGAACAAATTACACTTCAAATTCAGAATCCTTTTTGAAATATACTCCAGTTCCCATCATTGAAGATGATCTAGATAATTCATTTATATTAGTTATGTGATTATGAGGTCCTGAATCTACTAATTTATCTAGATCGAAATTCCAAAATCCAAAATATGGTTAATACTTTTCCCTTATTTTCATACCAGGAGCACATAAGGTTTAGACATTTAGACTACAATCATATTCTTCAAGTGAATATACTGTCATTATGAAAAAGTTTATAATTATAAACATTTTTGATTATTTTATTATTTAAAATTTGAACTGAGTTGATTTTGGTAATTAAGTTTAAAATTAAAAAAAATGGACTAAATATCAGATGAAGCAATTAATGCTATGCCAAAGAAACCATAAAATGCTTACATGTTATTCAGAGCTGATACTTATGATGACCTTAGGAAAAAGAACTAAGATAAAAGTATGACTGAATTGACTACAATGATATCATCCTTGTGGGGAGAGTTGGATGATAAGAAAAAGGATGTATATAATTTATTAAGAACCTTTTTTATTTAGAAATACAACAAAGATTATGACAAGGCTAATGAATAATATAAAACTGATTATGCAGGTTGGTTGAAGAAGTTCAAGTTGGATGAAGAGAAAGTAAAGAAGTTTCTCAAGGACAATAAATAAGCTAAAAAGAAGAATAAGAAGGGTTCTAAGAAGATTACCAAAGCATCAAAGAATGAAGATGAAAGTGATGATGAAGATGAACAGAAAATTTAGTCATTAAAAAATAAGAATTAAAAGAAATAATAAGAATAGAAAGATTAGAATGTATAGAAGAACACTAAAGACAATAAAGAATAATAGAAACAAAAGACTAATCAATAATAAAAGGAGAAGGAAAAGAAAGAAAACAAGAAAAAGTGATTAATTTATAATAAATTATAATTAAATAATTCCAATTTATGCTTTAAATACAATAACTTTGCCAAGACTCTAATTTATCATGTGGAAGAGGGATTTTCATTGGAATTTATGCTGGCTTAATTTTTACTATTTCAATCTATTGCTTAATAAAACTTTATGGATTTATGGGTAGAATTTCTTATGAAATGATTCCTTTGACGACATGTGCTATTCAATCTTCTTTACATTTTGTCAATGACATATTTTTAGTTACAAACTCTTTATAAATCGTTATTATTTACTTTTGTTTACAAACTTTTATATTGATATCTCAAAGCATTTTTCATTTATACTATAAAATGACGTACACTAAAGAAGAATTTTAAGGATATCGATTGAAATAAAAGTATAGTTTAATAATATTTTACATTGTATTTACTACAATAATGATATTATTTTTGATTTAAATAGATGATAAAAATTGTAAGGTTTATTTTGATAGAGGATTAACTCTATAATTTATAATTATTTTATTTAGTGTGTTAATTTCAATACACTATGGTTAGAAATTAAAACAAGAGATGAACAAACATGAATAAACAAATGTGACTAAAATAGCAAATTATTAAACAACATCTGTATAGATAGTTTTGACTACATCTGCAATATTTGAATTTATTATGTCAATTTTATCATTGACTACATTTAAAGGATTATTTTGTAATTTACCATTAAATAATAATATATAAGATGATGAAGGATTTACATCCGGAGAGAATGTATACTTGACCTTCTTCTCCATGATAGAAATGACTCCTTGTATTTTGGTACCAATAATATTTTTCTATATCCCATAAATACAATAATAATAAAGCCAAAAGCAAGAGTTTAATTTAAATGACACATTTTTGTTATAATCTGCAAGATAATCTTTGGATTTTAGTGGATTAATAAATATTTCTATTGAATTAAAATGATGAATTTTATTTTACACTTTATTTAAATTAATATATTAAGAGATTTTGTTGTATATAAAAGAAATTGGCGCAATATAATTATATAATTAATTAAAAATGCCTCCCAAAAATACATAGAGTGGATTCATGTCTGTGGAATAGAGATCAGAAATAGGAGATTTCTCTAGACATACACCAGCTAGATCTCTAATATAACCTCGTAATAGATCGATTCTAGCCACGGCATCTAGGAGAACAGGAACATAATCTTAACATTCTCCAACAAGAATGACTGTTGAAACACATGAAGCAGTTTATTGGGGAACAAATATTGATGAAAGAGCTATTGAGAAATAATTTGATAGATTTTTAAAAGAATATAGATATGGAGGAATGGAATACTATATGAGTCAATTGAATTAATTAAATGAAACAGATCAATTCATCTTAAATATTGATGGTAGACATTTACTAGAATTCAATAATCATTTGTATTAGCAATTAATTCATTATCCAGCTGAAATAATTCCAATTTTTGATACTGTTGTATAAAAAGTGTTTTATGATGACTTTTTATCTTTAAAAGCAAGAAATGAATAAGAAAGAGAAGAATTCAGATTATATGCATAAAGATTATTGATAGGCATTATAAATCTAGAAAGGAATGTTTAAGTGAGAGAATTGAATCCAAAAGATATAAATAAATTAATTAGTGTGACAGGAATAGTAATCAGATGTAGTGAATTATATCCAGATATGAAATAAGCTACATTTAAATGCACAAAGTGTGGTCATATAGTAGGAGTAAATATTGAAAGAGGAAGAGTGGAAGAACCAATCAGTTGTTAGAGATGTAGAGACAAGAATTCCTATGAACTCATACATAATCTCTGTTAATTTACAGATAAACAATATGTTAAGTTGTAAGAGTAACCTGAGAATGTACCTGAAGGTTATACACCATAAACTGTAAACTTGGTACCTTATGATTATAATGTGGATGATGTGAAACCAGGAGATAGAATTATTGTTGTTGGAGTTTATAGAGCTGCTCCTATTCGATAAACTAAAAATAGAAGAGTCTTAAAATCTATTTATAATACATTTGTAGATGTTATTTCATATCAGAAAGAAACTAAAATAGACTAAGAAAAACAAAAAACATTACTGAAGAATAGAAATAAAAATTAATGTATCTTTCATAATAATCAAATATTTATGATAGACTTGTTAAATCTATTGCACCACCTATTTGGGAAATGGAAGATGTTAAAAAAGGAGTTCTTTGTTAACTTTTTGGAGGAACAAATAAAGAATTTTCTTAAGCAGGTAAAGGAAGATTTAGAGCTGATATAAATGTGTTATTAGTAGGAGATCCCTCAACAAGTAAATCTTAAATATTATAATGTGTTCATTAATTATCAAGTAGAGGAATTTATACATCAGGTAAAGGATCTTCAGCAGTTGGTCTAACTGTTTATGTATCTAGAGATCCAGAAACAAGAGAGATTGTTTTAGAATCTGGTGCATTAGTACTTAGTGATATGGGTATATGTTGTATTGATGAGTTTGATAAAATGGATGAAAATGCTAAAACTATTTTACATGAAGCTATGGAATAATAAACTATATCTGTGGCCAAAGCCGGTATAGTAAGTTAGTTGAATGCAAGAACTGCTGTTTTAGCTGCTGCTAATCCACTAAAATCTAGATATGATGTCAAATAATCAGTTGTTTAAAATATCAATATGCCACCAACTATTTTATCTAGGTTTGATCTTATCTATCTAGTTCTTGATGAATTCAATGAAAAAAGAGATGAAATGTTAGCATATCATATTTTGAATATGTATTCTCTCAAAGATAAATAAGATTATTTAAATCAAATAGAAGAAGAAGGAAACTCTGATCTCATGGATCGAGAGACTTTATATAGTTATATTTGTTATGCAAAATAAAACATCTTTCCAAGACTGACTGAAGAGGCATAAAATGAATTGATTGCAGCTTATGTTAAAATGAGAAGTGCAGGAAACTCTTCTAATACTATAACAGCTACTCCAAGATAATTAGAATCCTTAATCAGATTATCTGAAGCCTTGGCAAAAATGTAATTTAACCAAAGAGTTGAAAACTATCACGTTTAAGAAGCGGTTAAGTTAATGGAAACTGCTATGAAAAAAGCAGCTCTTGATCCAATTACTGGTAATTATTAAATATTATTTTTAGGTAAAATTGATATGGATTTATTGGCAACTGGTAGATCCAATGCTTCCAGAGAATTAGTTTCTAAGATGATTGTTGAAATCACTAATTTAATTAAAGCCAATTTATCTGATTACAGAGGACAAGGTGTTAGATTTTTTGATTTTGTTGAACAAGTAATCATAATTGTAATTAATTTTTAGATTAACACTCTAATATCTGCCTAAACAAATGAACAAACTCTTATTGATAAAAGATAGTATTAAAAAGAAATCTTAGAAGCTCTACATTTACTTGAAGAATAAGGTTTTGTCTAATTACCAGGTGACAGAAATAAACCCAAAATTAAAGCTGGTATTAAAGCTCTTTAATGATTTATATTATGTAATTTTATATAATATTATATTTTTTAATTAACAGATGGACTCCCCTTTGAAAGATATGACTGGAACGATTGTCAATAAGTATTCTAAATATTTAATTAGGCAATATAAACTCATTAAGAAATTAGGAGCAGGTGCTTTTGGTGAAATATATTCTTCGTAATCAAATGGATTAGAGTATGCTATTAAAATAGAGAAATCTGATTCAAAACATCCTTAATTAGAATTCGAATCAAAATTATATCACTATTTGAATAATCATAATGGATAAGGAATTCCTAAATATTATGGCTATCATTAACAAGATGGTTATAACTTTCTTGTTATGGAATTACTTGGCCAATCACTTGAGGATGTTTTTTCTGAAAACAATCGTATATTTACACTGTAAACTGTTTGTGTCTTGGGAATATAAATGTTGGAATGTATAGAATTTCTACATAGCAAATAATTCATTCATAGAGATATTAAACCAGATAATTTTTTGATGGGCAAGTCTTAAAAAGATAGAGTATATCTAGTAGACTTTGGATTAGCTAAAAGGTACATTTCTAAAGATCTTCACATCCCTTACAAAGATAATAAAGCCTTAACTGGAACTGCCAGATATGCGTCTATCAATACACATCTTGGAATAGAATAATCTAGGAGAGATGACTTAGAATCTTTGGCTTATGTTTTAATGTATTTTTTAAGAGGATCTCTCCCTTGGTAAAATTTAAGAGCAAACAATTAAAAAGAAAAATATGATAGAATCATGGAAAAAAAATTAGCCACATCATCAGAAACTCTATGTAAAAATTACCCTTAATAACTATTGTAATTCGTTGATTATACTAAAAATTTAAAATTCGACGAGAAACCAGATTATTAATTCATAAAAAATCTCTTTATTTAAATCATGTAAGAAAATGAATTAAGAATGGAATACATTTATGATTGGGATGATGAAGATACATAAAGAGATAAAATATAAATTAGAAATGAGGAGAAAACAAACTTACTTAAAATTAATAAATAAAGCAGCAATACATAATAACGAATTAATAAACATTAAGAAAATAAAAATATAAATAGTAATAGCATTTATATGAGAAATTGTAGCAATGTTAATAATAAATACAGTATTGGTAGAACAAAAACTAATTCTATTGGATCAATAAATAAAATTGTTGTCACTAAAACTAAATAAATTACTAATAATACAATTAATAGTCTAACTAATCAAAACACTTTGCCAAATAATAATAATAATAATAATAAAGTGCATCAAAACTTAGCAAAATAGATTATAAAGAAGCATTCTAGTTTACATTACTAATGAATAAATTAATTTTAATTATATTTGTCTTATATAAACATTTGCTAAATAATTTAAAAATGTTCTGATATTCACTCCATTTTGATAATTTTCATTCAGTTAGCAACCAATTATATTAAATTAACAATATGTTATTTCTAAATTAATCAAATCAACATTAACAAATCAATTTTGATTCATAATATAATAAAGATTTATTTATTTTTTGATAATTATTCATAATAATAATTCAAACAATATATAAAATTGACTTTTATGCTTAAATTATTATATAATTTGGGTCTATTCTGATAATGATTTTAATCTATATTAAAATAATATACTAAATTCTAATTAGCCTTAAAAATTATTATATATAAATAAACTTTCAAGAACAGCTAAAATAAAAATATGCAAAATTAACTAGAGCAACTAGATGTTCCAAGAGGATAATCTTTCACTTTTGATTCTAATCGACCATTTATTTATTACTATTCTGTTGCCAAACCATTACCTGATAATATAGTTGATGACTTAGTTATTTGTTGTTAAATTAGAACTTTGTTAATAAAATAATTACCTAAAGTTTGGTTTTTAATGGCTAGTACAACAGCTCATATTTTAATAGAAAAACAGCCTAAGTTTGTGACTCAAAATTTTATTTTGGACTTATTTATTTATAGTTGGTTATCTGATGGGATGCCGAACCTAAGAAAGGAATTAATTAATAGATTAAGCAAATTGATAGTTGAAAATGAGAAATTAGAAAGGTTGATAGATATATTTACTTAAGAAATTGTCTCCATATAAGAAGAGTTTTCAAAATTTTATAAGTCAGAATGCTTTCTAAATTATAATGATAGTTGTGTACAACCGTTAATAGTATTTCGGGAAAAAGGGAAAAATGAGAACTAATCACTAATAAAAAGAATTGATGAATTAAATATTGATGACGATAGTAGAGATTCAACTTTATCATCTTCCTAAATTTCATAAACATTTACTAACAAAGACATTGATAGAAGTAAATCTGATGTTAGAGAAGTCACAGTAGCACTTTAGAATAGTAAGATGAGAAAATTTACAAAGTAAATGGAAAAGATGACACAAAATGTTTTTTCAGAATTAATTAAATATAATTCGTAAGATCAATAATGGCAAATAGCTAGATAATTTGTTGTCATTATTTTAGAAACTAGCGTTTAGTCTGATCATTATTTAAAGACTATGGAAAAAGTTAGATTTTTATAACCAGCTTTGCTTTTTTATAAAAAGGCATTGTAGGTTTGGATTCTGGCAAAATTTTCACCTTAATAATCCAATTAAACAATTAAAAATTCATAAGAAAATAAAGTAATAATACAATATTATGTTAGATGATATTCAGTCAATTCTTATGTAAAGCTAAAAACTTTATGGGGAAATATTGGAATGAAAAATTAGTTATTCCTCTACATACAGTATTTTAAATTGCAGAACAGACTTATCCTGAAGTGTCATCTGAAAAAAACGTTGTCGAAGTATATAAATTATTCATATTTTAGTAAATGAAAAAGTTTTCTATTTTATTAAAGGAAAAACTTGTTGCATTATGGGACCAAAATCTGGCTTAATGCACAAAATAGCTTATTTAATAATAATGATTAATAATTAAAATTTATTGAAAGACTAATATTTTAGAATTTTCAAACTTATATATACTAGTTCTCAGTTCTTTTCTGTTACGCTTGACTATATATTCAGAATCCCTGAATTCATTAATGTCATAGACAAATGAGCTTTATCCTTTCTAACTTATTTTAATTGAGATTGTAAACTGTCAATCTTAACTTTTTGAGAATTTGCTTCATCCTTTAATTACATGATTTGACTTTCATATTCTTGAACTTATTTCTCATTTACAACAATTCCACTCATTTAAGACGACATTATTTATTATTTCATATCTTTACTATTCTTTTTTAAATCATTAATTGTCTTTTCATGAATGAATATTAATTAGTTTTTCTATTTCATTTCTTCCTATAAACCTTATAATACATTTTCTAAATCAACAATTTATTGTTTATATTCATTTGTTTTTTGAATAAGATGTTTATTTAACTAATAAAATAAGTAAAATATCATACTTCTTTTTCTTTATCAAAATTATCTCCTTTATTTCCTAATTTTAAATTTCCCAATTACTCAATATTATTTTTAAGTTCTTTTATTTAATTATTCAAATTGTATTCATTTTTTGCTTATTAATCTACTTTTTTCTATAACTCTGATATAGTTAATTTTTATTATTTTATTTAATTGAAATAGGCTTCATTTTCTTTTTCATTATTATAACTAACATTAGATAACTTCTCTTAAAACTCACTAAGTTAAGTTTTATAAGTGAAATTAATTTCAATTACTTAATTTAGATTATTAATAAGTTCATCTAATTTTTCTTTCTTTTCTTCTAATTAGGTTCTAAGATCTAAATTTTAAGATTTCAATTCATTATTATAATTATTTGTATTCTAATTTTAAGGCTAATTAGTACTCAATTCTTTTAATTTTTTATTAAGATACGCAATCTAATTGATATTTTCCCTATTTAAATTTTTAGATTAAATTTCTAATTAAGATAATTAATCATTAAGCATTAATATTTTATCTTATTATTTTTTAATTGTTTCTACTGATGTTTTATATTCTTAACTTAAGACTTACACTTTTTACTCCAAAAATAATTGTTATTAATCTTTGGCTTATTAAACATTACTTTTTTCATTTTTTAATTTATTAATAATATCATCATAATGATTTTGAATTTGTTATTTCTCTTTGAGATTTTTTTAAACTAACTCATCTAATTTATCATTTTGTTCTTTTAGATGATTCTTTTTTATTGTTTCTAATTCTTTAGCATTTTATGATTCAACGTTAATAATTTATTGACTAAGAATGATGTTATGTTACTTTAATTCATCAATTACTCGCTCTAAAGAAATTATATCTTGAGTATGATTTTGAATCATATCTTTGATATTATGCTCATATTTTTCTAAAGCTTAGTTAAACTCATTCTATAATCGTTCTAATTCAAATTATTTGTCTGATAATAATTCTTCCTTCACATTCAAATCCTATACTCTTTTTTCTAATTAATTTGAAAGCTCTTTGGTTTGAAATATAAGTGAGTTTAACTATTCTTATTTATCATTGACATCCTTTTATAATGAGTTAATTTTATTATTGAGTAATTTGGTAGCTTAGTTTAACTCATTAGCTTTCAAAGTGTACTTTTGCTGCCATTGACTTTCAATTTTTTATTTTTAATCATTCTCATTGTTCTTAATTTACTGAAGCTCTCTTTGGTGTGAAAGTTGCATATTTTAAATCTAATCATTATACTATTTTTATTGAATTATTTTATTTTATTCATTTGTAATTAATTATTATTTCTACTCATCGTTTTGCTTAATAAGTTAGTCCAAGTGTTTTTGTTGTTCTGTAATTTTATTGTTTGATTATGCAAGAGCTTTTTTTAACTAAGAATATAGAGTTAATATACTTCATTATTAGCTTGAATAAAGTATTCAAGTTATTCAGCTTATCGTAAAATATTGGTGTTTTGTTCTTTAATTTTTTTAGGATCTTATTGTTTCATAAATGGTGCACAGCGACTTGAAGGAGAAGAAAGAGTAGGTTACACTAAAAAATCAGGCTATGTTTGACAGGGTGTTACTTGACTTTAACCATTTATGTTTGGTTAATTTCTTCGAGGACTATTTTAGTTTTGTATTTGATCTAGTTTGGCTATCAATCCTGAGACATCCCTAGTATAATCAACACTTTTTACTGTTAAAATTGTCTCTAATCATTAATTAAAGATTGAAGAACTTGAGGTTATTTAATTGATTTGGGTGTAGGTGGGGGAATTGATGTAACTTTTGAAGAGTCTAAAAATTAATAAACAAATTACTTTGAGGCATTGGTTAATATTACTAAATCATAGAACTAATATTAGATAATTTTTATCCAAGTTATTGATTTTACATTGAGGATTAGCAGTTAATATAATTTTATAATAAATAATAATGTATTTAAGAGAAAGAATTTATGTAAATTAAAAGTGAATAATATCTAAATTATTTTAAGTAGATATTTTCAACAATAATTCAGTTTGATCAACTATTTGGAGATTCATCTATATTTAACCATTTTACTCTTTTGCCATTTTCCCACAATCCCTCTTTTTTCTCACCATTTGGTAAAGTGATCATTCCTTTTCCATGTTATTTCCCATTAATCCAATATCCTTCATACTTTCTTCCATTTTCCCATTAGAATATACCAAAACCATGCTTTTTGTCATCCTTGTAATCTCCTTCATATCGTTTACCATCTGCCCATTGAGTAATACCCTTTCCATTCATCTTACTATTATTCCATTAACCTTTGTATGATTTACCATCCTTCCAATAATACTCTCCATATCCAGTGATATCATTCTCAACGAATTCACCTTTATAGTAGCTACCATCAGCAAAAGTTAAAGTGCCTTAGCCATGTTTCTTTCCATTTTCATATCTACCCTAACAATATAGTACTCATCATCTATATACTTCATATTTTGCTCCATCTGGCCAAACTTCCACTCCTTGACCGTGCTATAAATCGTTCTTCCAATCTCCTTCATATCTGGCTCCGCCTAATTTATTATCCAATTAACTAACCACTATGAATATAAACTCCTCGACCGTTTGCCATGTCATCTAACCATTAACCTTCATATATATCACCATCAACATGCACTTTAATTTTATAAATTTAATCTACCTAGTTTTCCAAATCCATTAGCTTTGTCTTCTACCCACTCTCCTTCATAAAAACTTCTATCAGGCCAAACGTATTTCCCTTAACCGTCTCTCAAACCATTTTTCCATTCCCCTTCATAAACTCCTCCATTTTTCATTTCTATTGCACTCAACTTAGTTCTTGTTAGTTTTCCTTTTGTTGATTAAACTAATGACAAATATTGATCCTCAGGTTTATTATCATCTATACTCCTATAATAATATTTTACCATTTTCTCTTTTCATTAGTTTTGGAGAGGAACTGTCTTCTATTGAATTGTTTCTAGCTCCTGCCATTTAAGCAACATCTTCATCCTTGAGATGTGCCCCATTTTTTTCTTTTCCCTATTTATAATTTCCCTTTTGTACATCAGCCTCCTAATGTTGACCCATATCTATTTTAGCATTAGGTTTTTATTAGCTTAATTATTTTTAATTAGTATTGAGTTCAACTTCATCCATCCCTTTCGTTTAACACTGACAAGTACAACCATTACCCATTTTAATCGAGTAGAAAATTTATTATATAATATTTATAAATTAATCAAGTTAATCTTCTTTCGTTATGCTTTACTGCAATCATACAGGATTACTCAGATTTTACTAAGTCTTCTTTTAATTATAACTTGGATTTGTGTTTTTATTAAATAGATTTTATAATTAAAATTAATAATAAGTATAATGAAGTGCTCTTGCAATAATGATTTGATTATACAATTCTCAGATGACAAATTGTACATCTAAACTTGTATTTAAATTGTATCAATTATTCATAGGTAATAATTCACAAAATTTTATCCCAAAATATCAAGGATTACCTGAATCTATTAATGAAGGTAATGATGAAAATAATTAAATTTTACGCTTTATGTAATAATTTACTAATAAGAATCTTGATTAAAATTCTTTTAAATAGATTTTTGAGTTCAATGCAAATAGTTAAAGTGTATAATATTATATAAATTGTAGCATTTTAAAATGTCAATTGATAATGATAATAATTTTAGAATAATGAGTTCTCAATAGCCTATTATTAATCAATGCCTCTGTGAAAATGAATAAAAAAAATAGAAAAAATAAAAACAAAAAGCAAAACAACCACAACCTAAACTGATAATTGAAAAAACTCAAGAAAATTCAGATTCTAAAACATCTCAAAAATAATCGAAAGCTCATTCTTAAGTGAATGAGGATATTCGCATTTTTGAAGATAAAATTCGATTGTATACATCTGATATAGATGAATCGAAAAAAAAAACATTAAATCTTCCACAAGAATGGATAAAAAGATTGGGAACTTAAAAAAAGAAGAAGTGAGAATGATAAAAATACACAATCTTAAAAACAAATCATTTTAAATTTAAAATTAGTTAATTTTTGAATTATGTATCAAATTCAATATATACAAATAATTACATATAAGATATATATAAAAAAATAAAAGATCAGTATGGTTATCAATTAAAGTTATCCAATAATGCCAATCTAGCTTGTATCTGATTAATAAGTAAATCATTTAATTTCTCCTCTTTTTCAACATTAATTTTTGTATTTGTTTCCTCTTCTAACTTTAAAGCTTCACTATTTAACAGCTTTATTTAATCTAATGTCTTTTACACTCTATCCTAATTAGAAATTAGACTATCATCAAAGATGTTTCTCTAAATATTGTAATGTTGTTACCCATTAAGTTGGTTATACTTCTTACACTTTTTTATGAATGTGAATACCCTCAGTTTAATCTTTTTTCTTACATTAAGGTTATGGAATAGGTGACAATTTTTATACTTATTGATGCCTAACTTTTATTTTGATTTCTGGCTATTTTTTTTCTTCTAGCTTTTCTTCTACCTATAATATTTTTTCTAGTTTTTTAATTAAATATTTATCTATTTATTATAATTGACTAACTTCAGAACTGGTTTTGTTAGATTATTCATGTAAAGAAATAGGTTTAGATTTTGAGTTGAATATAAAGGCATCTGAAGGATCTTCATGAAAAGTCTTAATAATAGGTCTTGAGTAAATCTCTTTAACAATTTCTGAATACTTTGATTATACTTATTTTCTAGCTTTTATTTGTTATCGTTTTGCAATCAATCTTAATTACTCTTCTTGCTATTCATGGAGTAATTTAATGTAAGTATTGGATTTCTAAAACTCTACTTATGGAACCGACTTTTTCTTATTTTGTCTTTCCATTTCCCTAGCAATTTTATTACCATCGTATTGTTATTAATGTAATAAAATTGAACTGAAATTGATTGGTTAACAGAGATGCTTTTTAGATGACATGATTTAGTTATGAAGTTGCTCTTAAATTTATCTTAATTCATTATCCTTATTTTATATTGCAATTTGTTCTCTTCTAATCCTTTCTTTTATTAAGAGAATTTTCTTGTTTTCTTCTTGTAATTATTCTTTTCGGTTATTTTCTAATTCGTCCAAAATTGATGATTTGTTTAATCGCTGTTTCATAAATATCAATAAATTTATTATAAATTATCATAATATCTATTTTCATTTCTTTATTAAAACACTTTGTATCATTCTTTTTTCTAGCATATATTTATAGATTAATTCTTTCAATATGGCTTTATCAACACATTTAAATAAGTTTAAGTCTTTCACTTCAAAACCTTAAGCAGCAATATAAACTCCACGTGCACCTGACTTTCCTTTTTTATAAACAGACCTAAACTTTGTGATGAATTCAGCTTTCAATTATTTGTAATAATTCTAAACAATTATTAATTATAGTTTTCTTTTAATTATTAATAAAAATTTACCCATCCAAATATGGTGATTTCTTAACCTCCTCATCCACTTAAAAGTTAATTATGGTCTTATTCATTTATTTTTTAATTTCCTTCACCTCTAGACAATTTAATTAATTATGTTTACTTTCAATATCTTCCTTCTGTATCTAATTGTACATGACCCCCCAATATTTATTCCATAACATTATTATTCTTTAAACATAAGCTCCAACTCTTTTTTTATAATTTCTGTATGAATCAATTACAGTCCTTATTAACCTTCTAAATCTATAAGTTTTTTAAATTATTTCTCCAATCTATCCATAACTTTTCATAAACGAAAAACATATTAATTCTGCTCTCTATTTTACTGTGTTCTACTATATTTAAGCAAAAACACAAAGACATTATAAAGTTTAAAATTTAGTTCTTATTTAAATAGTCTCACCATGTTTAGTAAGGTACTGCTTTAAATTTAATCTTGTTCTGTGCTTTTTTCTAATTAATGTAGCTTCATTCATCTTATGATTTGCCATTTACTAAAATAATGATAAACATAGTTACTATATATTTGACACGAATAAGTCTGCACATAAGTATAGAATAGATATTGGTTAGCCAATTCTGTTATTATTCTCTGATTGATTAATCTATTTGATCTCTAACATTCAAGATATCTTTGATAATCTTTTTTTTTTGAGAATGTTCATATTTCTCTCTGATTAAATCTTACTTATCTTAATCTATGATTTATTTATTAACTAATGCTTCTTAAAATCTTTTTGCTGATTAGACTCTTTTGATTTATAGCTATTTTTTTTGAGTTTCAGGTTCATATTGTCTTAAATTCATATTCATCAATATTAAATCCTTTGATTACTTCCTTGATAAAGCACTGCTTATTCTCCCAGACATAAATGCAGTCATGGGTCTTTCTTTTTCTTCTTAATCTTGCTTTTATAGCTTCTGTATTTTCATTCCGTATTAAATCTTGGCATGAATAATAGATTATTGTTAACTAAATATAGCCATATACAAAAATGGAGTAGTAAAAATATTATCTTCTCCTGGTTCTGTATATCTTAATACTTATTTCCTTTGAAATGCTTCCTCAAAATTAAATCTATTTGGTGTCAGGGTGTGTCTTGAAATATAAAATTTCATTTTAGCTTAATTGGTAAAAGTAAAATCTAAGATTTTATGCAAATAAATACTAATGATTAATGGTTTCTTATGACCAGCCAATGGGACTTCAAAGTAGTGGAAAGTACATAATTGCAAATTTATAATATTAACCAATTTAGCATCTAATTGGGCTCTTAATTCTGTAATCACATAGCCTTATTATTTTTTTACAACTTCCGTTTAAAAATTGTGTTCAAAATCCTTTTTTGAAGGTACTATCTACTTAAGTTTTCTAGCTTCTAATTAATTCAACAACTCATAATTTGAATGTATGTTGTTTTGTTAGACAATCGAATTTTTAAACTCCATAGTTTTCATATTATTAATTATGGAATAAATAAAAAAAATTCTCATTGGAGGAGGATGTTTTTGGAAACATGAATTGAATATGTAAAGAATTGTTGGTGTAATCCATACAGAAGTTGGTTACAGCGGAGGTATCATAGATCATCCATGCTATAAATTGATCTGTACAGGATAAACAAATCATGCAGAAGTTGTATTGGTCCATTATGATGAATCGATCCTTAAATTAGAAGATTTACTCTATTCATTCTTCAATTAACATGATCCTACTCAATTAAATAGACAAGGATTAGATGTTGGAACTCAATATCGTTCATGCATCTTTTATTATGATTATAATGATTTGAAAGTAATCTAAAATGTTTTGGAGGAAGTTAAGTAGTTTAATAATGATGAAACCATTCATACTCAAGTAGCTGAAGTCAAAAATTATTGGAAAGCTGAAGAAATGCATTAAAAATACTTACAAAAAGCAGGTCAATGTGCTGATAAAGGGTGTGAAGATATAATTATGTGTTACAATTGATTAATAAAAATAATATTAATTATGAGATCAAGTTTCCTCCTGATGACTATACTTAATTTAGTTTATGGCATCAACTATTCCATAAGAGGATAAAGCAATCTTCTAGATTTAGATCCTAATACAGATGACTTATAAATAAATGAAGGATTTAGAGAAGCAGCAGATCTCATTTTTGGAACTCTATTCTAATATTTGCCATATATTGTCCTAGCTCTTGTATTTATTTATTTTGCAAATAAATTCTTTCCAACAAGATAGCCAAAAATGATTTTGAAAAAATTGCCAATCCAAAAACGATGATTATTATTTTAATTGATATTAACAATTCCATACTATTTAGTAACTATTTCATCACTTTAAAAGAACCTGTATTGTCTTTTCTCTCTTTTAGGAATGTTAAAGTTTTCAAACTATTTAACAACAAGAATTTTATCGGATAAAAGAATTATATATACGAAGAGCAAACATAAATTAAAATATTAAAGTTAATATTTCTTTTTATCATTCTCATTTATCCCTTTTTGATTTCCAATCCAATAATGCTTTTAAATTTTTATCACTGTTTGCTACTAATTTAATGTAATTATCTAAATTATTATGTAATTTGATATCTACCCATAAATGCATTTGCCTTGGCTATACCATATGTAACTCTTGCTCTATCAATCAATTTTCTACTCTTTTATTCAGGTTTCTCTGACTTAGCACAATCAAAGTGTTATTGGAAATATTCTAATGATTTAGCTGTATTTCCTTTGCTCTAATATAATTTAGCCAAATGAAGTGCAGCATCTGATTGTGAATTGTATAATTTTTAATCTTTAGCTAAAGCATAGTAACTTTCCAAATGCTTTTAGGCTTCATCTACATCACCCTTCTTTAAATAGCATTATGCTAAAGATGAATGTGCCTCCATTTCCTTTTATTTTGAATCCTTATAAAGTGATAACTAAATATACTTCTTTATGTAACTATTTTACAATTTCCAAAAATTTGTGATGATATTAGATACTCTTTTAGATATTCTACATTTTGAAATACAACCCACCAATTTTGTTGCATATCACTCCTTCTGACTCTAAGTCTCCTGCTTTCTAGGCTGCTTCTCTGCATTTATCATAATATTTTAATGATTATGCAATTTAATCATTATCCCCCTTCTCATATTCTTAAGCCATTCTGTTGTAGATCTTGATCAATTCAGTTGACATTTATTCAACTACTGAATCCAAATTCTATAATTATTCACACTATTTCATGCTTTCCTCTAAAATTTATATTGCTTAATCTATCAACCCAACTTAGTAATGGCATTTTGCATATCCTAACTTTCCTTTGCCTTCTGCTTTAGCTTCCTATCATGAATAAGACTTTTACAGTGTATTGTCTTGATATTTAAATTACTCTTTTGTAAAAATAAGCTGCCACTATGTAATCCTAGTATTCAGTAAAAAATAATTCAGCCAAAATTAAATACTCATTCAATGCCTATGTTTTATCTGGGTACTAGTATTTAGAGTTTTCTTCAGCATTCTATAATCTCTTTTTTAAATCCAACAAGAATTCTTCATCTTAATTAATATATTTTTGGTGAACTAATTTCTATGGAGAAAATACTTCTATGATTTGAAAAATGCTCCTCTAATGAAATTCCTGAAGGTTAATAAAATAATTTTGGGACGGTTTCATTAGTCACATAAAAAAAATCAGCAAAAGATTAAACATATCCATTTTCTTGTGGAATAAAAATAAGAATTACATAATATTTCGGCAGCAATTGATTCCTTATTTATTTTCCCCTAAAATTCTATTCTTTCCTCAGATTAAGGATTTTATTATTGCTAATAATCTAACATTATCATACTTTTTAGATTTTCTTTTGGGGATGCTTGTCAGTCGTGATTTATTGTTAAACTTAAGCATCTGCCAGTCCCTTTGCCTTGAGAGGCATTTTGATGGGTTCAAATTTTTTCTCTTTTTAGTGCATTAAATATTAAATTAATTGGATACTAAAGTAAGTGATTCTAAATTCCCTTTAAATTCAATTAAGCCAAGCATTTAAGATTACATTTCTATAGGTTCTTTAGGAAGAAGAAATTATGGAGAAGTTATTTTGGCATCAGCAGCTATAAAAGTGATCAATATAAAATTCTTAATAAGTGTATTCATTTTTTTGATAAGAATTCCTGGCAATAAAATTAAAAGAGAAATACTCATGATAATTTTACTAGCCGAAATAGTGGGTATATTGGATGATATACATTCAAAAGGAATTGCTGATAGATATTTAAAACCTGAAAATTTGATGATATCAAAGAATGATCATTTGAAATTAATTGACTATGGTACCTCTGTTATGGTTCATGAAACAAAGTAATTGCTGAATGTTTGCAAAAATACAAATTAATCAATTCCTCATTCTAAATATAAGAAGCATCCTTCATTAATAGGGATTCTCTAGTTTTAATAACTGATTAAGGAATATGCTGTAGAATATGAGCTTTAGGCATAATATATTTTAAAATGTCTAAAGGTATTACTCCATTTAATCATAGTAGTTGTTAATTATAAAATTTGATGGTTTATTTATAGACAATTAGATTTAAAACTATTCAAAAGTGACGAATATATGAAATTGGCCCATTTTATCCGGAATCTGAAAAATGCTAATTTAAAATACGATTTATAAAAGAATATAGGTTTTAGTCCAAAAAAGGGATACTTGAAAATTAAATTCATAATACGAAATTGTAAATTAAAGAAGTTGACATTTGATTGATATGCGTTTCAATGTTTTTGAGAAAGTAGAAAAAATTTAATTGAAAAGAAAGAAAAGGCAAGAAAAAATATTATGAATTTATTACTTATAATATAGTCGAAAACACTATATTAAGTAATGTTATTAGTATTTCAATAATGTTTCTATATTTTAAAGTTTTTATTTTATACAAAAGTGTTCTTATACTTTAAATTCATTAAACTAAACTATTATAAATTTATTCGTAGACCATTTATTATTATTTTGATCTTTAATTTGAAGAGAGTACTTACTGTAATGCTTCAGTTGCTGATCTTAAACTTTTTTCCTCTATTAAGGATAGAATCTTCCTCAAAGTGCTCAAAGCAGACTAAAAATAGATAAAATAAAACCTCGTCAGATTGATATGATAAATTATTTATGAGTTGAGAAATTAGTTCTAATAAAAATGATTCAACATCTTTATCATCATTATTTTCTTTATTATCCAAAGTTTTTCTAAGTTGAAGTGGAGCTATTCGAGCTTATTTTCTATCGTTTTGACCATGAGCATAAGGGCAATCTGTGCCATTTTTACAGAATCCTTATTAATCATATTTACATAAAACAGCTTGAAATATTTAATGAAGTTACTTTTATAGTTAGTTATTATAATATTGCTATCGAGGGTAGGTATTTGAAATGGTATTGGATCTAGAATAAATATATAAATAACCATCTGGATTTCTTAATTCATCTAAACCATGAGCAAATTAGCATTTGGTACCAATAGAACAATTTCCATATTCATAATGTCTGCAAATTGATGTTTTATAAAGTCGACCATTTCCATGTTGAGGAATGGTAATAATCGAGTGGTGCATTAAATAAATTTATTATGGATTTAATTTAGTTATCATCAATGATATTAAATACCCTCTTATATGCAACACTGTATGTGATGAGCAAATATATCTATAGAATATAGAAACAGAGTAATAGATTAATATTAGCAAGAATTGTCGACAAATGATAAATAATTAGCTAAAGCATTCCGATATCAGAGAAGGAAAATAAAAATTATAATAATGGGTTTGCCTACCTTGCTATGCTTTGCTCAAAATTATTACAATTTATGCCTAAGATACACATAGTCAGAAAATTTGAATATTTTCGAGTGCTTAAAATAATTTGATACTGAAAAAATAGGGATGGGAATATTGACATCGTTTTATATGACACTATTATTATACATTGGCCCTGTGTATTAAGAATTTTGGGTAATGAATGTTAATTTATACTCAGAATGGGAATTTGAGAGAGAAATTAGGTAAAATTAAGTTCAACAAATTCAGATGGGATTATTTTACAAAGATTGTTATCGTACTATTTTTTCTTTAAACTTTAAAAGACTCCATTAATAGATGAAATTATTTTTAGAGAATTAGTGAATAATGCTATAAATGTTAGATATTAAAATAACATTGAGTTTATCATTTACTCAACATTGTTATATAGTTTAAGTAATAAGAAATATTATTTGATTAGCAAAATCATTGTCTTATTAATTAAAGTATGGATAACTATCACGTTATGAATTCCTTAAAACATTTGTGTTAGGATTGTACTTATCTTTTGTTTTGGTGTAGACAAAAACAATAGCAACAGTAATAATCAATCATGGACTTATGAATTTTATGGGAAGACCGAACTTTTTGGATTTAGTTAAGGGAAAGTATAGCAATGAATAAAGATAAAGTATAATGGAATTCACTATTTTAAGAGATGATACGGTTTTATGTCCTTGGTTTCGTCGCCTTTCTAATTTTTTGTGTTTTAGTTTTGTGATTTTATTTATTAATGGATTAATATAAAATAGTGAAGCGATTGGGAGATGGAACTTATGGGTGTGTCTACAAAGCAACAAATATCAACACAGGTCAGACAGTTGCTATTAAAAAGTTCAAAAAAAAATATACGTCTTGGGATGAATGCATAAACCTTCGAGAAGTAAAAGCATTATAAAAATTAAAACATCCTAATATCATTAAATTAGTGGAAGTATTCAAGGAAAAGGATGAGTTAAATTTAGTTTTTGAATATTTAGATAAGGATATCTATCAACAATATTTAGAAAATCAAAATAATGGAAAACATTTATCAGAAGATAAGATTAGATCTGTAATAAAATAAGTAACTGAAGGTTTGGCCTATATGCACAAAGTAGGATATTTTCATAGGTAATTAATACAAATATTGTAGAGATCTAAAACCAGAAAACCTATTAGTATCAGGGGAAACAGTTAAAATATGTGATTTTGGATTAGCAAGAGAAATCAGATCTAAACCACCATATACCGATTATGTTGCTACAAGGTGAAGAATTTTTCAATTTTTTAGATGGTATAGGGCACCAGAAATTTTACTAAAATCTCAATATTATAACTCACCAGTTGATATATTTGCACTTGGATGTATAATGGCCGAATTATACACTCTCAAACCTTTATTTAATGGTAGTTCAGAATTAGATCAGCTTTTTAAGCTTTGTTAAACTTTAGGTACACCAAATGTCAGAGATGTATTATATTCAATGTGAATATTTATAGTGGCCCGAATCATAAAAATTAGCAAATGCTGCCAATATCACATTCCCTACATGTAATCCAGTCTAGTTAGAAAAGGTCATCCCAAATGCGTCATCTGAAGCGCTAGATCTGATAAGAGATATGTTAAAGTATGATCCATAGAAAAGACCATCTGCTAAACAGATTTTGGATTATCCTTATTTTACTAACCATTGTTTCCCAATGATCCAACAAATTGAGAATAAATAAGAATTTCCTAAAATAGACAGAATAGAAAAACATGAAAAACAAGAAGATATATTTGAATTACCTAAAGTGAATAACAAAGAAAATAGAAATAAAATGAATGAATCTAATTCAAACTTTTTAGATCTCTTGGAATAAAAGATGGCTGAGTATGAAAGACCAGTAAAAAAGGAACTCTCAATACATAAGAGTAGTGTCAAGGAATCTAAAGAATTTTAACCATAAAAAGATTATAGGGAATCAAATTTACCAATGATCTAAAATAATTTACCTAAAGATTACTAAATGTCTAAGGACTATAATTAGAATGATTCCCTAGATCCTAGAATTGATTCCAGAAATAAAAAGGGATAGGCAGGATTAAAATTCTTAAGGCACAATGATCCAATTGGAGACTAACTAAGAAATTAATAACAATTGAGTATTCAACAATCAAGATCCTATGAACCAACCAAGAGAAATATTTATGATTTTAATCTATTACAAATGCCTATAGCTAAGCCTACATTTCAACCTAAACTGGAAATGCCCAAATAGAATAAAAATTAGATGCTTGGATAAAATTATCCCAAATCGTTGCCAATTGCTCCAAATATGGGATATAAGTATCAACAATAATAATAATAATAACAGTATAAATTTGATGATATCTTATATGGTAAGCCTCCACTTAAATAGTATTATTGATACTTATAAAAATCTACATCTATATATATATATACAACATAATTATTCAAACGTGTATAAAATATCTTCCTATTGCAGCTAAAAATCTCTATTTATAATCATGTGGATTGATAATTGTAGGGACCTTATAATATAAGAATTATTTTACTTTTCCACCTTTGAGTACAAATTTCAGGAGTCTTTCAGTTTCTTTATCCCATGTGTAAAATCTTAAATAATCAATGATGCCCATCTTTATTTTTTTCTACTTATTGTTGATGATCAATAGAAGTGAATAATCAACAATTTGCTTCCTTAACAAAAATTTACAATCACTCTATAAATTTACTTAATATACATACCTAGAATGCTTTATCATTATAAATATAGCATTCATTTTACACAAGAATCGGCTCTGCATTTCTATCAATGATAAAATTTGTATCCAATAATACTTTATTTACTTTCTTCTCCCATCGATTTGTTTCACTTCCCTTTAAATCGTAAACAAGTAAATCTTTCTAATTACCTATACCATAATATAAATTATCCATAATTAAATAGAACTCAGGACTACCTTTGTCTCTAATCTCATACATTCCAAATATTTTACAAAGTAATGAAGGTTTTTAAGATTCATAAAAATGTCTATGCATTTGTCTAAAATAATCAAATGCAAATTGTTCAAACATTCTAAATTCCTTTTCATCATCAAATTTTTTTACAACAAATAGTTCATTATCAGATTTGAAAAATTTAGATGATGACTTTCCACCACTTGCGTTCCAAGATCCTGTTACACTTAGTGATTTTATAAATAAATTTAATGTGATTCCAAAGGAGGCTCTTAAAGCCTCGAATTAAGTAGGGAAGTAGATCAATATTTCTTAAGTTTTTGACTTTTTAACTGAAAATTACTAATTTCCCAAACTACTTGCAATTGATTATTGTGATGATATGGTTTTATCCTCATCTTGAAATTAATCTCTACTCATTGATGGTTTCATACCCTTTACCTAATCATATTATAAAGTAATTGTGATGTAGTTCTTTTCCTTTTTTTAAGGAATAGATTACTGTTAATTTGCATTTAAATTAGTATCGGTTGTTGTTGCTAAGGATTCTCTTGGGAGACTTTAATCTTCTTATTCCCATTTCCCTGATTATTAGCCAGATTTAATCAGCATTAATTTACTTAAAACAATTTTTTATTATTCCTAATCTCTCTTTAAAAAATCTAGCTTAAATTATATTCATACTTTCATAATAATTTATTGCTTTTAGATAATTTGGATGATTTAGAGCAAATGCTAGTGAAGATAACGGTTGACTTTCAAAAATGGCAACAAAAGGAAGTATTTTTCTTTCACATAATGCTACCTTATTCTATTCCTCTAAAAATATACACAAAGGCCATTCTTTTAAAAAAATATTCAAAGGATTTTGCTGTTTATCATTTACAAAGGAATGATTGTTATCTAAATCTTTAACAGAATACTGAATATTAGGAATCCTATTTGAGGAAGTTTTCATCGGTTTGCCTCCCATTGGTGACTTTATATCTCCTAACTATTCGCTCTAATGTTCTATATCTTCTCCAACTACACTATCAGAATGAATGGTCTCGTAATCTTATCCAGACTAGTGACCTTTATTTATTGGAGATAAATGGTCTAGATCTTTTTAACTTCTGATCATGGAATTTTTATGAAGATATTTTTTCATTTAGTCCCCTATTTCTTACAATTAAATACTCAAAGTATAAGTAAATTATTATAAATCTGATATTGATTTCATTCCTGAGAATTTCTCTTACCAAAACTTTTCATCAGTATATTTTTCAATGTTTTCTGCATCAACTGTTTTGGATAGATTTTTTTTTAATTGTGTCAATTAATAAATGATATTTTAATATCTTTAATAAAGTTCTTTTTTTTAAATTTCTATGTACTCCTCTTCCCATTTATTTAAATTATCAAGTATCTCCTAACTCAAAGTGTTTTAAATCATCGTCGAAAATACTTCAACCTCTCCTACTTGTATTTTTACCATTGATTCATCATACGTGAATATTCTCTGCATTTAATGATTACATGTATTTGACTAAAGAGTAATTTATCTATCATTTATGTTTGATTGGGGTATCAATATAGTTTGCATAAATCTAAAAAATGAAAAATCTAAATTTTAACTAGACAATTTAACAATATTTGAACTTAGATCACATTTACTACATGAAATATATGTTTCTATTTTTATCTTTTTTTTTTCTCCCTTCTAATTTGAATGTGATTACTAAACAATCTTGCTGATATCTTTTGCTGTATATACATTATCCCTTATTTCCTCCTCATTTGACAATTAAGAAAATTACTATGAGATTTAATTTGATAATTAAGGAGGTTCATTAGTTGATATAACTCTTCCACTTCTGTTTTTCTAATCAACGCTTATTTTAATATATTTATCTCCACAATAATAAAAGGAAACATGAGCTATTTTTGGTAGATGGCAGAATTCACATTTATTGTCCTTATTTGCGATTTTCAAAATAATAAATTATCCTAAACAAACATCTTCTCCATGATAAAATACTGACTTTTTTTCTTGGGGCTTGTTGCACATTCTGGCCATTGAAAACTCTTCTAATTTATCTCTTTGAGAAGGATGCTTTAATTTATATTCTTCTAAACTAGAAAAATCTTTAATGTCATTAAAATTGCTCACATCTGCTAAAACATAATTTATTTTAATGTATTTTAATTCTATTATGAATAATTCCTTTAAAGGAATCTTTTCAAATAAGAAGGTTGTGAAATTTCCTTAATTTGAAATAGTTTTTAATTGATTGTTTTTAAATATCGAACACTCAGTTGTTATAAAATGAGATTCCAGATCTTAATGTTTGCCCAATCTAGCACATCCAATAAAACATTACTTTAACTTTGATAATAAATCCTCAGAAGGCCCACTTAAAGTAATTGTTGCAAATTTTTAACATTAGGATGTTTTTAAGAAACATAAAGTAGTATCTTTTTACATCTCCCCTTTCTCTGAACCAAGCTTTGGAAATGATTTAAAAAAAACTTTCTCGCATCTGCCCTATATTTATTCCTTCCGTTCAATGCAAAGTTTCAGTGTTGATAAATTGATAAATTTAGCATTTGTACATAATTTCACTCTTTTAAGAACCTTCTTTTTAACATTAGTTAAAACTGTTATTCTTTTCTTGAGGCATTCATCCAATGCAATTTTGTTTGCTCCTTTTTCAACCAAAATCAAATTTGGTTCATAATTTTTATAAATTTAATTAATTGATTCCACCAAGATTTTTTTTTCATTTTAAATATAATCTTCTAATTAATTTTATGAACCTTCCATATCAAAATCTCCAATTATAATAATGATGACAGGTTTGTTAATTTCAGATTACATTTACTTTAATGCAACATTTTTTCTAAAAATAACCCCAGGAAAAAAACTGGTTAATTATTCATCATGATAATCAATTATTTTTATTTTCATGAAATGATTAATATCCATAAGGTTTGTATTTAGAGAGTGGAATTGAATTTCTTAAATACATTGTGTAATCAATAATTTCATTTTAGACTTCCAAAATTCAATAACCTTTTCGTAAGGCTTATTTGGCTAAAGTACATTCTGCAGAATGTATTCACATATTTTTTCTAAAAAATTACCACTCTTTTCCTATAATATTGTTAATTGATCTTTAGCAATGTCAGAGTCTTCAAAAAATTCTGAAATATCTTCTTTCTCTTGATTAATTTCTAAGAGTGTGTCATCCTCTTCCTAAAATTATTAGGTTTCATTTCCTTTGACAATTATGCTTTTTGAAGAGGTAAAAGTAGTTACACTATCAAATTATTTTGACGCATTTTTAGAATGAGAATTTCCTTCTTTTATTATGGTTTCTTTTAGTGTTGAGTCTTCATTATCTACAAAGAATCCTTTGTCAGCTATCAATTAATTAATTTTATCGTAACAACGTCTGCAAAATCGAATTTTTTTCTCAGCTTCATTAGGAGGTCCATCTATAAAGTGGTTTGAACAACTACATGGTTATATCAATATACTCTTAACAAAAAATATATCCACATCTTCTGCAATGATGCTTACGTCTAAATAACGCATTAAATTTATTATCGCACATTCCACACTAATTAATTTCTTAATCTTCCTTCCACTTTTTTTTTGGAATTAACTCATTCTTTATTATATCAAATCGAGAAGTCTATTTCATAAAATTATTATTGAAATTGCACCATATAATATATATTTATAGTGAATTGTTACAATCTATCATTTCATTTCAAAGAGAATTGGATTTAGAGAAGAATCTAAGGCTACTAAATGCTAATATTTTGATTATTTTATTCTATAAATTCAAATATGAATGGATGCTTTACCAAACCTTTGATTAAAATATTCTAAATTCTCTTGTTGTAAATCTTTAACTTATTATTTCAGTCTCTTGATATTCTGAAGCATCTCTTTTTCTGCTAGAGGTTGCTAAGAATTAATCCTTTTGATTTCTTAAATCCTTCTTGTGCAGTGTTTTGCTAGCAATTACAAATGATTTTTTTCTCTATCATACCAAATTTTATTAAGCTCAAAAAGTAGTATTTCTAAAATCTCATCAATCTCTAAGTCATTTTTTGATTTCAAGTATTTATCTTTGAAAGCTTAAGCAAAATTGAATGCATCTCCTGGTACGTACAATAATTTATCATCCAAATTATATAATGGATTGCAACATGGACGATATTAATAAAATTCTCTATTGCAATTTTTGCAGATATCAAATGTTAGATTTTGGGGTTTTATTGGATACTTGATATTTTTAATTATTTTTAATTGCACAGAATTTGGATTATATTAATAGATTCCTTAATTTTCTAAACTAGGAGTAAATCCAAGGAGTTATGAATATATTTGATTTTCAGCTCTTAAATGTTCTAATTCAATCCTAAATTGTGCTTCTGCTCCCAATGTTTATTATAGTTCATCAACTCTATTTTACAATGTATCCTTTCTTAATTTCTACTTGTCAATTTCTGATTCATATTGTGTTATTTTTGATTCTGTTCCACTACAAACTAAATTAGATATTGATAATGTAGCCTTTAACTTTGAAATTTCTTAATTTTTTAATTCCAATTCTTTTTTAAGTTCTAAAATTTGTTTATCTTTTTCATAGATTTAAAAGTTTTAAAATTGAGTTAAATTACCACTCAATTCAACTCCGTCGAATGATAACAGTTCTGTATTGAGTCCTTTCTTAACCATTTTTTATAAATTAAACTAATCAGTTAAAAATGTACATCTTTGACTTATTGTTTCGATTTCATGATTTAATGATTTAATTTAAGATTCTAGTTTTTTATTTTCCTTTATTACTTTTTTTTTTTCAATAAGAGTTTGTGAGAGTTTCTCTTATAGTTATTTCATTAATATAGAAATAAAAATAATAAAATTAATAAAAAATAACAAATACTAATATTCTAATTGTCCATCGGCTTTTAACTTCTCACAGATGTGTTAAAACAATTTTCTACTTCTATTAGAGGAGTTAAAGAATGCTTTTTCAGATGTTTATTAGATAGTTAAATAATAACCACATTTGTTTTTCGATTTAAATTAAAGTTTAATCATTCTGTTGAAATTTTTAACACACCCTTTACCTTCCAGTATCTTTTTTATATTTTTAATTGATTAATAGCAATAATTTTGAAAGTTAGTTATAAATCATTTTAAGCCTTGTATTAATTGACTTATTTCTTGAATTTCTTAAGAAAATAAACTGCTTCCAGTTTATATTTATATTTTTGGTTTTGAGAGAAAATAAACATTTTTTTCATGACATTTATAACAACTTATTTAGTTCTTCATATTCCCATTATAGAGCTGTTTTATTTAAATCCTTTTTATTAGATTGCTAACTACAGATTTAATTCATCTCAACATCGTTTCAAATAACAGTTATTTCTTAACCTTTGATAACAAGTCTGTATGAAAAAAATACCTAGCCTTGAAATCATCATTATCTCTATCTCTTGCATTTTTGAATCACTCACCTCTTGTCTTTCAACTAAGAAACTTTCTTCTCCTTAGTAGAATTAAATGTTTTATTTTTATGTCAGAGTTGTCAAAGTTATGAACAGTCTCTTCTAATTTCAATTCCATTAATTATTATGAATAAAATAAAATATATATTTTTCCTTTTATTTATCTGCCTCATTCAATCAACAGAAGACTAATACAAACCACAAACTTATGAATATATAACAGAGATAGTAAATAGACAAAATAGATTAAAAGATAATCCTTTGATTAAGTTATTAGAACCTTTATTAGAATAGTTAAAATAAAATACTCTTAGCAACACAACTTCTGAGAATTTAAGTACAGAATAAATTACAACAGAAATTCAAAAATTTTAAAACTCTACTTTTAAGAAATGGAATCTTGGGATTATTGACTTTGTTCCTGATGATATAGTATCATTTGCACTTGAATAAAGTGAGGTATAATAATTTACAATATTCAGGTTTTAATTGAAGAGATAAAAAACCCAACTGTCATCAGAGGATCCTTTTTTACGACTTCTTTTGAAAAATAAAAAGTACGACTTACAATAAAAAATCCTAATAATATTACAATTTTTGAAAAAGATGCTGAATCAGATGCATTTTTTCTTCAATTAGCTTAAATTGGAGAATATAAATTTATCTTTAACAATAAAGTAATAATAATAGAAAAATTTAGAGAGATAATCCTATCTAAGTGACATTTGCAATTGATATTCATAATTCATATTAGGATATTCTCAATTTAGAAGACTTGGATCCAATAAGTTAAAAAATTGAAGCCTTACATATATCAATGAGGGATAAACATTTCTATGCAAAATTATTTTAACAATAATATAATTCAAATTTGGAAGTAATTTAAAAAGCAAATGATAAACTGCTTTTCTTTTCGATAGTTGAGGTTTTAGCTATAGTTTCAATCACATTATGGTAAGTTTATTATTTGTAGAGAATATTATCTGTGGAAAAAATTATATGAATTATTTAATTGTAATTTTTTATATCTATTAAAAAAATTGATTTTATATTTATTAAATTAGGATTGGATAAATATCAAAATATCATAGATAATTATTCATAATGCATAATAAATATAAACTATTGAATATTTGGTTTTATTTGGTTTCCCATCTCAGTTATAAAATACTTAGATTAATATTTGATTATGTTTAATCTGTTTATAATTCCATAAACTCCATTAATATTTCATTAATTAAAACAAAAAAAAAATTCTATCATCGTTTAAACTTTACTTTTCAAAAATTACAAAATATTATCTTAATTCAGTTGTGATATGACAAAATAAATTGAATGTGATAGAGAAACTAATAAAGAACTTCACTATTCTGTTATGAATGATAAATTAATATGGTTTATAAGGCAAAACTTTTTCATCTTGAAAATCATTTCTCTAGAGTGTCATAAGAGATTAGATTCTGAATTTTTAAATATTGAGTTCATATCACATTTTATGATATTTAAAGATCCATTTTAATTAATAAGTGAGAAAGTTCTCCTATTTGATTTACTTTATCAATATGATCTTTTAAATTGCTCACAATATTGATTAATTTCACTTTTTTATCTAACAATTAATGATTTTTCTTTATTTATTTTCAAATTATATTTGAAGCCTGTCATCATTCAAATTTAGACTAGTTCTACAGTTGCTATTACATTAAATAAAAACTAAATAATCTGTATATTAATAATCTTCTATATTTATTTTAAATTCATATTTTACCTTTCTTAGCTTTTCTATTAATATATACAAGTACTCTAGTGGGAAAAACGTTGTGAGTACTATAATTATAATTCGTGATGTTATATATATTTGAGGGGTATTGAGAGGATATTTTAAAAAACAATTAAAAAGGGTTAACTTAAACTATGTTTTCATTTATTTAACTAGTATTCAATCTTATATTTTTATTTCAAACAAATTTGATTAATTTATATTTATTAAGTGCTTGAAGGATTAATATTATTACGTTATTTAAGACTTAGTGGATTTAACAACATTTGATACATTTTTATAGAACAGATAAATAATAATTGTACTGATAAAGGATGATAAATATTTTGTAAAATATATGTGAGTAAATATATTGAGTAATTATTAGTACAAAATTAACATGGTTAGAAACTCCTGAAAGAATTTGTGGGAAAAAAAATACAAAGGGTATTTTGTAGTAATTCATTTGAAAAATTATTCGAGAGAAACAAAAGAATTTTAATTACTAAAATAATGGATAGGAGTTTCTATTTCAATTAATTTCTTAGGATATCATAGATACTCAAAGTTTAAAGAGTACTTAAATTTATTAAGGAAATACGAAAAAAAAAATTTAAATTAAAGCAAAAAAGAATTTAAGCCCTAAATCCCGGCAGAGTCACCCTCTAGGATGACCTGCAACTGTCTAAGGAAGTAAATACACTACCTGGGGAATGGGAAAGGTTTCTTAGGAATAGAGCTCCCCAACAGAAATTTATACTTGACTCTCTAACGACATTTATGCTGGGTAATTCCCTCATACTAGTCCTTGGTGTCTTGGGAGGAAGGGTAGGATGACCTGAAAAGAGGAATTCTTTCAAGTTCTTGATGAGCCTCCTTTGCACTAGGAGGAAGATAAGAGTATGATCCCTTTTATGTAAAAAGCATATAAAGTGAAAACTTAGATAAGAAGTAATTATTTAATCTGATAACCTGTTCTTTTATGGTTTTTTTAGCAATCTTACTGTTTATATTTGTAATCCTTTATTGCCATATCATAATAGTTTATATTATATGGTAGAATTAAATCACCTATTTAATTTAGATAGAGAAATTTAATTAGTGTTCGTCAATATTATTTCAATGCATCAATGATACTTACTAACGATAGATTTTATTAACTTGGAATTACTCAAGTTATAGAAATAACTATTTAAAATATCAACTAAGTCTTAACTATTCAATAAATTAGCTATATTTTATATAAAATTATTCTGTAACTCCAGCATTCAATAGCCAAGAGATACATAATTAATTTATAAATTTTCATTTCTAAAAAAAATAAACTATAATATCTAATAGAACAGTTTCAAATTATGAATGTCAAGATTTTTCGGTTGCCTAAGATTTCAATCTAATTCTGTTTAAATGAATCAAAGATAATAATTATTTTCTCAATTTCATCTAAGCAAATATATTTAATAAAGGATTAATTAATCATTTGTTATTATTAACTAGATAAAGATGTTAATTTAGTTTAAATTATTTAAACATTTAATAATCGTGTAATTATACTCCTGAGTGACATTGTTGAGTAATTTAAATAAATTCATATACGAATTTTGAGTATAATAAGGCTTATAACAGAGTTAATGTTAAAATAATCCTAAATATATGCATCAAATGCAGAAGTTATTAGTACTATTCCAAACAATGGTAATTTAATTAAATAATGTAATTTATTCAAATTGTTTATTGACCCAATAGTTTATGAAAAATTCCTGAAACTAATACATATTTGGAGTTTATTACTTAAACAATTTAATAGAAGAAACTTTGAGTTAGCATGTTTTAATATAAGATTCATTTTCATTGAATTCAACATCAGCTTAATATTCAATAATTGTAAATAAAAACTAAAGTTATCGAGTTTAATTAACAAGAAATTCAAATGAAATATTAGATATAACTGAGAATAATAATAGGATTGCTTCAAGTAGGCTTCAACTGTATCTAAATGGAACATGTTCATATTTGGATAACAATTACATAAAAGTTACCCAATTAGTATAAATGGAGATTTTTAAATTACTTCATCTGGTGCGCAAATTTTCATTTTCAATAGAATACAAAATTATTAAGGTTTCTACTATTTGAATATTCAAATGGTACTAAGAAAATTGAATTCTAGATACCCGTATTTGATTAATCTTATCGAAGATGGTTTGATGAATTGTATCAATACTTCTGCTTTCAATCATATTTTATGAAAGAAACTAAGGATATTGTATTTCAGAAATTTAATTGTGATATTATTAACGTTGTCATAACCAAAAATATATAATCTTGATAAAAAATTAGCCCTCTAAATTCAATATATTTAGTTACAAATAATCAATAAATAAAAGAAGTGATACTGATTATTTTCAATGTTATATATTTTTTTTATTAACAATCTATAAAAAAAATTAACTCAAAGATAATATTCATTTTGTAATTTGTTTTATTATTAAAATTCCTTTTTTTTTCATAATGAGTTTATTTGAAAATATAAAAACATAACTCTTCCATTAAATCTATCTCTATTTCAAAAATTATATAAATCATATTATAACAAGAGAGTAAATTAAATATTTTATTAATAATTAACAATATTTTCATTTCATAGACCAATAAAAGAAAAGAACCACATGTATTACATCTAAATCGAAAGTTGAATATTAAATTACTTTGACTCTTAAACTAAGCCAAAATTAAACAATCATCATTTGATTAATCTGAAATAAAACCTCTCACTGATAGATTACGAAAATTGGTAGGTAGGAAAAATTGAATAATTCAAAAAAAAAATATTTAGGAAAGAAACCCAAATCACCAATTAGTCTCAAATGAATTAACCTTAATACTAAAAAGATAGAAATATTAACGAAATTATATCATATAAGGGAGATAAGATTCAAATAAGGAATAAAATGCAATTTTGGGAGTCTTAAACAAATTTTAAAGCTATGATTTTCAAACTTTAAATAATTTGAGAAAAAAATACAATAATTTTATTGTGTTCATGTTATAATTATTTTAATATTCATAATAATTAAAAAAAAGTCAGAGAAAATAGAAGTTATTGGTAGTAATTTAGTACTTTAATTTATTTATATGTTTTCAATGTTGCACTGGATATTTAAATAGATATTTGGTTTGAAGCAAATATAATAAATTAATATTAATGATAATATTTAGAATTTGCAAAACTGTAAATTTAACATAGAATATTTCAAAGACAAAATTTAAGATGGATAACATAAGGTAAACATTGTATATTAAGGAATAAAATAATATTAAGAACTTTATGTTTAAAATAATATTAAATCGAATTTAATCTAAGCGAAAATAATTTACAATAATTGGTAGGTAAGTTTAATGAAATTAAGAAATAAATTAATAATTTCTTTAAACATTTTTTGACCATTAAAGTTCAGTTAATTAGCTAAAATTACAAGAAAGAAAAAATATTATTAACAATAAGCTTAGCTTTGAAGAAATAAAAACTTAGAACTTGATCTGTAGAAATTTAAAGCCTTAAGAAAATATACAAGTAAATAAACTAAATTAAAAAATTTTATGAAGATAAATCAAAAATATTAATAAATAATCTATAGGATGGACCAGGTAGGATCAATTTAGCTAAGCAACCTGAAGAATTTATTTAAGAATAATATAAACAAACAAAATTTTGATTATTAAAACTCTTTTTTGTATATATTGATAATTTGATCATAACTGAAATGTAAATCAATATTGCAAATAATTAAGCCTTCAAAATTATAAAATATACTAGTATAATATTATTAATGATAATACATATTCTAAACTTATTCTCAATGTTATTTAAGAAGTTTACGATATTCAATATATAATTGAATCATTTAATAGATGAATTTGCTAATTAAATAACTTTTTTCAAAACTCAAAACATATGATTGATGACATCTGAACTTTGTAAATGCAATAAATATATATAATATTTGTAATTATTATTATTATTTGTCCTTTTAAGGAACCAGATATGAAAATAATCAATAATCATTTGCAATCAAGGATAATTAAATAAATTTTTTTATTAAAACGGCTACAATTGAATTGTTTTACCAGTAAATTAAAAAAAAAAAAGATAATTTATATTTTTATAGGAATAAAGATAGTTTAATAGACTCTGAAAAATTTGAAACTATTTTGGCAATTTATAAGTTGGCTTTATGATAGAATTTATGGATTATCATTTTTCAAACAAACCCTAATCTAGCAATCACGAAAAAGATATGAGAAGCAAATTTTCAAAAATTAAGAGTCAGAAATATTATGGGAAAAGTGTAATAAATAAATTTACAAAAGAAAAATATCTAAAGCCTTACTTTGGTTAGGATTTTTGATTTCTTGTCTTGTATAGATGAGATAATAAAAAATAAACTATTATTAACGAAGAACTTTACATTTATTTTTGAATTAGAAGCTCTAATAATGGAATAAGTTATTATCTTAAATAGGGTATTTTTAAAATTTATTAATCAATCGCTAGAAGCTCCATTCAATATGATTTTTAGAAAAATCTTAATTATCTGAAAATATAGAATTTATAGAAAATAATGAATTGATTTAGGGTCAAAATTACTAATTAATTAATAATTTAAAAAATGAATTAGATTACCATAAGGAAATTACAATGTTCTTAGCTTCACAAAATACTAGATTAAAACAAAATTTATATTTTCTCATTCTTTATTTTGTCTTAATTTCTCAAAGATAAAAAGGCTGATTGCCAAAATCTAAATAAAAAAGTGCTTGATTCATTTTATTAGGGTATTCTCTATTATTATCAATTCACAAGAAATCATAGAATTATTCTTTTTTCAATCTTAAACTTTTTAACACATTTTTAAATAATGTTGCTCAATTAAAAAAATGGAATAATTTTCAATTTTAGATTGAATTATTGGTTTCAAAACAATTTTCAATAAACTTTGTTGCAATTTGTTCAAAAACTGTTAAATCTAACCTTTAAAATATAAATTGAAGTTATAATTGTGATTTGTTGAGAATAAAACTTAATTTGCAATTTTATATTGAAGCCTTTATACAAAGATGATAATATATAAACTAATATTTGATAATTAATGATTGTTTAAGAAAGAATTTAAAGGGTCACATTTAACAGAGTTAATCCTAAATTAAAATAAATTTGATATGAATGAATGAAATAACTTCATTTCTGGATGAAAATTATCTTAAATTGGAATAAACTTGGTCCT
Source organism: Paramecium biaurelia (assembly GCA_000733385.1). Lineage (NCBI taxonomy): Eukaryota > Ciliophora > Oligohymenophorea > Peniculida > Parameciidae > Paramecium > Paramecium biaurelia. The sequence continues at coordinate 183,720 of JPFL01000096.1, forward strand.
CTGGGAATACCTGCAAAATTAATTTTCTTCGGGTCTCGTTAGAACCCGGTGCTCCTTCTGATACCTATTAACCAAATTTATTAAAATTTTAATTAATTATTACACCTTTTCCATCATCGAACTTATATTATTCGATGAAGTGTAAATACAGAATAGGTTGGAATAAGTACCCCTTTCGAAAATGGAAGGATATATAGTCAAGAACCTTTCCCCTATTAAAAGTTATCATAACTATCAATTTTGAGGTTCTAAACAGGTAACATGTTCAGAAAAATAAAGGTGCATATATAAATCTTCAAATACGGATCATCACACTTCGAAATAGAGTATCTAGCCCTCATACCTCTTTCAGCTATGTTTGAAGGGCTTTCAGAATCCCCCAACATGCCAATTTCTATGGTTTCCCTCCAGTCTAGTTATTTCTGAAGATCTGGGTAAAAATTTTCGTTAATTAAAATTTTAATTCCTTGGATGATAACATTAAAGTAATCCTATTTTATTTTTAAATCAGTAATATAAATAAGTATTTTTGTAAGTCTTAATTTAAGATAAAGAATTTCTTTAAAAAGAAATTAATTAATTCATAGAGCTTGTAAAATATTTGAATATTTACTAGTAGAAGAGCCTAACATAAAAGCAAGTTTAATAAAGGTTTGAATTAAATAATAGTGTTAACAATTAAATTCTGAATTAATATTTATTAGCAGGTCTTCATTGGTATTTTCTTTATATTTTCAACTGGTATAGTCTAAATTTTAGATTTTTTCCAGATATTAAGTCTAATTTCGTATTAAAGAAAGTATCTGATAGTATTTTCCTTTTTTCTTGTAATAAATTATTGATTTATTTAGAAAATAATTAAGCAAAATTATTATTTAACATAATTACATTTTCATGTAACTATATGAAGTAATGTTCTTGATTCATGAATTGACCTAAACCTATATTACTATTTAAAACAAAAATCAATAGATGGAGTTCTAATTAATTATAATTTTTGTTGTTAGAGTTTGAAATTTTTTAATTTAGGAACAATATATTCTAACAATTAGTCTTTAAAAATAAATACATTTTATGAAATTCATAATTTAGGATGATTCATTAAGTCAAGAATCTTTTGTTGGTCAATCAAAGTTTTTTTTTATCATTAGTTTTTATAACCATAGATATAGAAAGAAAGCTTTATATTTAAAAAACCGAAAATTAAAAATGGAGAAAAAAAATGATAAAATAGATGTTATATTAATTTGTGACAGACAAAAAATAATATACTCACTTAACGACAGATTCATATCGATATTTCTATTATTATTAATAATTATCAAAAAATAAATTGATTATCTTTTTCCTACTTTGCATTAAATATGATATGGAAGAAAAAA